>PVJL010004733.1:0-123197 GCA_004026885.1 Lyroderma lyra | reverse complement strand
GTTCCGTCAGCATTTTCATAATCATTGCTTTGAGCTCTGTTTCTGATGGGTCACCTGTCTCCATCTCTTTAATTCTCTGTTTCTCATATTTGCAGCCTCTCTGGACCCTCCCAGCTGCAGTTTCTGTGGTGTTTGCTGCTGATACTGGGCGGGCAGGGGTCTGTGGGGGAGGGGCGTTTGCTGCTTTATTTTCTTCCTGTGGCTCTGGAGGTCGTGCAGAGAGTTTGGGCGTGATGGCACCTTTCTATTCTCAGTTTGCCCCACACAGATTCTGCCCTGAGCCTTGAGGTCTGTCTTGTATGCTGGTTTTCAGGTAGTCCTGGCTGTGGGCCAAGAAATGTGTGAAGCTTCCTCTCTGCTTCTCCTTCCCAGCCAGAGTGATTGCACTGCAGCTCCTTGCCTCCCAGCAGCTCCCCCTCCTCTGGGAGCCGGAATGAAGTCCAGCCGCTGCAGTTTGTAGACTGGTCTGCACCTCCTGGGACCACTGGTCTGAACCTCCTAGGGCATGAGACGTCGCCCCACCTGTGGGCCCCCGCCTTTCCTCTGTCCTGTGGACCGAGTGAGGCCCAGAGCGTTCTCCCGGCGCCTTCTCCCTCCTCCCTCCCCTGGGGGATGCGCGTGGCCTCGTCCCGTTCTTCCCTTTATTTCTCCTTTGTTTAACCCTCTGCCCGCCTGCAGGTCCCTTAATGTGACACGTAGGTTTCTTAGCTGTGATTGTGCGTTGTGCAGAGGGCCCTTGGTTGAGGCAGAGGTGTTTTTTTAGTTGTCATCTCCAGAGGAGTTTTGCAGAGGTCCCTCTCACGCTGCTATTTTTGTTGCGTCTCCACCAGGACATGGTGTTCTTATTAAGCAGTGTTTACAGTGAAAAATCTCCTCCCTAGGGGTGGAGCTTAGAATCTGGATGCTTTTCCAATTGTCCAGCATTTTTCTTCAGTACTTAATTTAGATGATTCACTAACAAGTAACATTTGTACCCACTTTCGGGTTATGGGGACCCAGCTAGACCCAATTCCTGGGCCGTCTCATTTTTATAAAGCTTTTGCAAGCCGAGGTCTTTAAAGCCCTGTAAGTTTGTAAGCAGATGAGTATAAATTTGCCCCAGCATTGCTTCCTGAGTAATTAGAGGAAGCCACAGAAAAGGCTCCGGAAAAACATCACATTAAGGTTTGTGTCCACACTAATTGTTCAAAGTGACAAAGAAAAGCTGAATATGGCAGGGTTTTTCTAAAACCTCTTTTCTTGTTTTCCTTTTAAAAATTACCCAGGGACATCAAGTCCAGTGGTTTCTCTTTGCTTTTTTCCCTGCCCGGCATACTTCCTCTGTGAGCCTAAGGTACCAGCCTGCTGCGTGTGACCTCTCTTCAGATGGCTGCCCCCCGCCCTCCGAGTGTGGAAGCACGTCCCTCGTCACAGTCCCCTTGGACCTCATTGCTGTGTCCACCCCCTCCCAGCACTCCCCCACCCCGCCTTGTGCCCTCCTGCTGAAACCTAAATTAGGGAGGCACGGCAGTCAGCCTCAGTGACGTAGGTATGGTTTGAAGGTAGGTGTGAAGGGACACTTCACCGCAAATGGTTTCCTTCCAAGACCTGTCCTTTTTGATGGCAGCACCAGCCCTCTTAGAGCATGCTGGGATGTTACTTCAGAAGCTGCATTCCAGACACCCAGGTTCTCCGACTTGAACGTGCCGAACGATTGAAGGACAGGAAGAGGCACTTTCCCCTCCCTCTTTTAGCTAACCTCTTCCTTCTCACTTAGAGGCTAATTTAAGCACACCTAGATCCTGCACTCACGTAGCGGTGTCACCAAGACGTTCTCACGTTACTCTTTTGTCCATTTTATTTTGTTGGGTACCTCTCAGAAGCATTGTGCTCCTCAATCCTCCTCACAACTTTGACGTCAGGTTCATTTCTCATCTCGTTGTAGGGATGGGGAAACTGGGGGTAGCAGACAAGGCAACTGAACCCGAGTTTGTGAGTCCAGACTTGGTGCCCTTCTTATCCCTGGGAAGGTGGACAGAGACTTTTCTCGGGGTGCAGGTGAGAGAAGTGAGGCAGGGGGGCAGGAAAGGGCCAGCGGCGATGAGCATCTTGACCAGGACAGGCCCCAGGGTGGCCCTCTTGCCATTTTAGTCCCTCTGTCAGAAGCCACCGTGTTCAGCGTTCATGCTGTGTTGTATTTCCGTCTCGGCCTCCCACGTATTCGAAGCTGAGGGCAGGAAATGCATCCGTCAAGGGTAAACGCACTTCTGCTGGGACTTTGAAGACTTTTCTTTTCCTCAAGGAAGCCTGTCTGCAGCCTTCCCCAGCAATGGTCGGGGCTGGAACACATCAGGGAACTGGTTTTCCACAGGCTGATGGTGTGACGTCACAACCCCCACCGACGGCAGCCGGTTATTACGACCGGTGGGCGAATCAGAGCGTTTCCTCTTGCTGTTCTAGAATAGAAAAGAAAGGTGCCGAAAGGTGAACGCTGAGAATCGGAGAGCGGGGAGTATCCCCTACTCCCTCTTGGGTCATTCAAGTCATTTTTTAAGTCTGTTTTAAGGTAACCAATCCGAAGGTGCATTAGCAGTGAAATTCTTCACGTGGAGGAGATCTCTTCTGACACGGGATGATCTGTTTCTCGTTCACATAGCAGCAGGTCAGTATTTTCCTGGTGAGGCAGTTTGCTTGTCATTGTTCTTCAGAAGTGTTTGCTTTCAGCGAAACCAGCAGACTAAGAGCTCAGTTCCGAATTATGAGCAACTCTAGATGGCAACACAACTCCCCATTTTTTTCCTGAAGAAAAAAATGTAATGCATATTCATTTTTAGGAATGGAAAACAAAGGGAGACACCAAAGTCACCCATAACATTGCCCAGGTGATCACCCCCCTGTGGGTTTTTCACTTCTGCAAATCATTTCCGCCACAAAGTCGGGGGCTCGGTGTTGACTAGCCTGCTTTACGTGCACTTGCATCCAAGCCTGCTCCACACAAACCTGTGTCTTCTGCTTCTGAACTGACTGTGGAACCCTGGGCCAAACGGCCGCCTTCGGGTCCATGCTTTCCTTCTGCGTAAGATGTGCAGGCGGCTCTCCCGCGATGCCCTCAGCACTGACGGCTTCTCGGTCTGGTACCCCTGCGTTGTCACCAGGCATGGGACAAGTCCTCTCGGAGGAAGGTCCCTGGGGCAGGGGGCCCTGACGCTGAGGTAAGGACAGGAACCCAGAGAGAAGGGTTTTCCTGAGCAGCTGCCCTCTCCTGGCTAGCCGCATGCCCCGTGCTCTAGGACAGGTTGGCACTGGATCCCTTGGGCCTTTGTTTTTATTTTTATTTTATTTATTTATTTACTTTGGGTAGTTCCCTGCCTGGGAATCGAACCCAGGCCGCAGTGTTGAGAGCACTGAAGCCTTAGCCACTGCACCACCAGGGAAACCCCCTCCCTTTTTTTTTTTTTAAGGACTTTTTTGAGTGTCATTTACATATAATAAAATGCACAGATCTCAAGTATAGGGCTCATGACCTTCTGATAGGTGTTTACCCATGTAACTAACTACCATTCCCTTGAGCGTTTTTGCTGGCGTGTCCTGAGTGACCTCCTTGCCTCTGAGCCACCCATCTGTCACTGTCCCACTTGAGTTGGCTTCTTCAAGCAGGCCAGCACCCCATGCACGAGTGACCCCAGCCTACCTGCCCAGCCTCACCAGCCATGGCATTCTTCCACTGTGGGTGACGTCTCTGTCCCATGGGCGGGTAGCCCTGGCCATCCCCAAATTCCCTCCTCTCTCTGATCCTATGAGAAAAGCTTCAAGAGCGTCTGTTCTGAGAAACGTGCCCTGACTTTTCCCCCACGCCTCCTCGGCCAGAACGAGCCCCTTTCCCCACCCACGTGTTTCCCCAGCACGGACCTTGTGGGTCCACTTAGCATGTCCACCCAGTTTTATGGGCACTTGTGCATCTCCATCAGTAGGGTATGTGTACACTGTATCAAGAGGGACGCCGTTGACGAGACATTACAGGACACTCGGTGGTTGCAAATCTTAAGGATAATGCCGCCTGTCTCTTGTTTTCCATAGACGGACATAGGTGAGGGACTTGGCCAATGCCATGTGTGTGCTTGGGCAAAAACACCCCACACTGTCCCCAGCCAATACAGTCAGTGCTGCTCAGTGGTGTGCCAGGAAATCAGGTGTACCCGTAGTTCTGACAGAGCTTCATTCATTGGGGAGTCACTACCCGTCTCTGAAAGATGGATTATTATTATTATTATTATTATTATTATTATTATTATTATTGGTCTTATCTTAAGTCAGGGCAACACCTGGTATATGCAGAAAAGAGGTTTGCAGCCTCTGCCCTTCCCTTGGGGCCAGTGGAAGTTTCCATCACCCTATCCTGGTTAAAAGGCAAAAGCAGGGAGTTCCCTGGTGGTGTAGTAGCTAGGCTTCAGCGCTCTCAATGCTGTGGCCTGGGTTCGATTCCCAGCCAGGGGACTACCAAAAAAAAAAAAAATCATAAAAGGCAAAAGCAAAGACAGGCAGCAGGTGCCCCATCTCATGACCTAGCTAACGATGAAGGCACTTAGGAGGTGCATGGTGAGAGACTTAGCCCAGAGACACCCCCAGAAACAGATAGCTGGGTGTTGATACTGAGACAGCTGGGAGCCCTGCCGGGTCCGAGGAAGGGATGCAGAGCACTCAAAGCCTTGGCCCATGTTTTGTGGGTCCTTCCTTCCCTGGAGACAAAAATGCAATAGCTTTCTTCTGCAATCCCCTGCCTCCTGTGTTTAGAAGAACTGGTTATTATTGTTTTCTGAGGGTTTGAGAGGTACCTGGAGCTTGGGGATGAGGGTCACACCCCTTCCAACACCAAGCCAAAAATAATGGTTGCTCCCCTATGCCATGGTACCTCCCCTGAGCTTGCGCTCTTGACAGAATGGAAGAAACCTCATGACCTTAGGGCCCGTCTGTGGTTGCCCCGTTGCTCCCCTCACTCAGCAGAGTACAAACTGCAAACAAGAACCCTGTTGAAATGTCCTCATCACAGTGAGCCCGTACGTTTAGTCTCCTGGCAGGAACCCCCCGTTAGTTTTGGTTAATGAACATTTGAGAATCCTCTTCATTGAGACTCTGTGGCTGGGAGGGATTTAAAAAGGATCATTTTCAAAAACTTTTGCATTGTGGCAATGTTCTAGAGGCACTTTTCTTATATTGGCTTCTGCACAACTATGGTTCCTGACGATTTCTGATAAGGCAGAATAAACCTACTCTTGATTTTTCTCACAAACAATATAAATTCCCTCTCTATTGATGTCACATACAAGTACATGCCCTTCCTAACAGAAATACTCATTTTCCTTTTATCTACCCCCAATAAAAGCCCAATTCTGTATATAAAAATACTGTATTTGTCATAGAGGTGCAAGATACATTATTTTTGTCCTAGTATAGGAAGAAAGTATTTCATCATTGTAAGTACTCCACTGAAAAGCATTAATTCTGATCTCTGATAGTACAATGTTTGGAGTTATTTTTCCGGATCTAAAGCGCATAGGACTCGGTATACGAGGGCGATCTGGAGGAAATCCAGCCATCGAAGCCTCTGGGTTTCATAGCATGTGGCTGGATACTTCCCGGACCGCCCTCGTGGGCACTCCTCCCCCCACTCCTGCAGTCCTTCCTTGCGCCTCTTTATAAGGCTGTTGGCAGTGCCGGGCAAAGGAGAAGGCAGGGGAGGGGCTCGGGTGTGGACAGCTGATGTTTTCTCTGCCCTAAAGCATCACGTCACTTCCAGTCCAATCGCCACCCCTCGCCCCGTCCTGGGTACAAACTTGGGACCCAGCACAGCTTATCTGTCGCGAGTTAAAGTTGAAAAGGAGTTCGTTATCTTGGGCTTAAATTCCTCTTAATTCTCTCTGGCTCCCAGAGACATTCCAGGTCAGATTTAGATCCTTTTCTCCTTGGCTAAACGCTGAAGCTTGGCCCTTCTTGTAGGATAAGCTCCTAATTGCCAGGAGTCTTAATTCCGTTGACCTGATTTTACCCATTTTAAGAACTGTGTAACTATTTCCTCAGAGGCGTGTGGTGAGCATTAGCAGCCGGGAAGTGGCTCTGTGGTGCTGCAGTGTCCACTTATTATATCGGCCCTGGACCTCCAGAGCACATTTACCTGGCTACTGAGATCGTAAGAAAGTTCTTAAAAGATGAAGGACTCGGAATCATCTTTAGACTCAAAACCACGTGCCTTGCCTTCCTGAAAGCAGTCGGTTCCTGTTTCCAAAAACGTCCGACCGACCGACCCACCGCCCTGTCCATCACACGGTGGCCAGTCCAGCACACACTCGGATAGTCGACTGAAAATGGCGCAAGAAGTGGACCTCGAGCCCTAGAAATTCCGCGGGGTTTCAGCGCGGCCAGCTCCGAGCAGCTCCTCACGTGCTGCTGCTCCATACGTGCAGTCCGTCGTTTCCAGTTTTGATCTCAAAACGGTCGTTTGTCCCCCCCAGCTCCGCGGCACGCCTTCCTTCCCTCTGGATACGACAAATCGGTATATGCGTTACTGGTGGTGCACAGTTAAGACCCTAACTTGACTTTGAAAGTGTGTTCTGGAGGGTCAGTCTCACCTCTAACCTGTCGGGGCCACGTTGCCCTCCAGAGGTTTTTGGGGGTTGGGAACTGACTGTGACCGTTCAGGAAGTGACCGACTTTGGAAGCTCCGTCCTCTTCCTCAGCCTCGAGAACATCTGTGCAAAAGGAGTGTGTCAGAGGACGTCCTTTAGGATCGTAATAATTCCTCCAGGAAAGCCTTCTCCTGAGTCTGTAAGGAAACCGGCCTGTCCCCAAAATTCCAGGAAGCAAAGCTGTTACTGATACGGAAAGCTGCAGTCCTTGACGAATTGGTTTTCCACGTGACCCAATGAGGTGCCATCCCTGTTGCCACCCGAATGACTGTCTGCCAGGCTAAGCAATACCCTCTACCCGGGGCCGTGTGCTCCTCAGGGATCCCCGGGTGGCTGCCTGCGGTGCTGTGTCACCGTGAGCCATGGGAGTGAGTCAGCCCTGGTGGCAGCTTGTGAGCCACCCTCAATCCCCACCCTGTTTCGGCTCCTAATCACGGAGCAAGGGCTATGGGTCAGCGTGGTGTCAAGTCAGACAGCTTAACTGCTGAGGCCATTAAAGGAGCCTGTAATCAGAGCATTCGGGCACCCTCCTCACCTGGAGTTCAGTGGTTCATCCAGAACCCTCCATGGCCTCCCAGCTACAAACAGGCCCGTGTGAGAAGCAGCGGGTCATGTGTCTTTCCATCTTCCCAGTGGGCACTGGTGCCCATTGCCACGGCCAACCTCACGTTCTGGAGACATGGAGCTCCGAATCCTCCTGCCGGCAAGACCCTGACCTGGTGTTTTCAGCCAGATCACAGAGGCCCGAGCACTGATTCCTGGCTGGTGTGAAGTGAGAAACTCGGTGTATGCTTTGGAATTTGAAATCTGCCAGGCCGTAACGGTGTGGACTCTTCCTTGCTTGGTGCTTCATTAAGGAACATTCTTCCCCGTGAATACGTAAACACGTATGTCTGTCAGTCAGTCCATTAATATTTAGTAACCTGTTCTTCCAGTCTGTTCATTGGCTGGGCACCACACGTATGGGTATCCTTTTTGTCCTGTTTCTACCCGCTCTGTCCAGCCCTGAAGGTCTCACGTCCTAGTCCCTCCAGTGCACTCCAACCTTCAGCCTCCTTCTGTCCCTTTGGCTCCCACCTAACCAAGCACTTAACCACCTTGCATCGTGTTTCACCCGCCAACTGCATTCTGAGAGGCTCGAGGCCAGCGACTGTCTCTCACTGTCCGTGCTCTCACAGAGCCGGTGCACACTAATACTTGTAGATGGTTTGGGTAGGAACCCATGTGGTGAAGTGTCAGAATGAGTAATTAAGTGATAAAGGAGTTTGGAGAAAGGGTTGAGGTCTGGTGTGATCCCGAGAGATGAGTTGGTCGGCACGGGTGGGTCCAGATGAGCGGAGGTACAGTGGTCAGCGCGAGCACGAGCCAGTGAAATGAATCGCTTACGCAAGGGCTTCTGGGAGAAAATGGACTTTGCTCTCCAGGCCCACGCCTGTCACCCACACACATGGGTCACTCTCTCCCATGGGTCTTCAGCCAGGCTCCTTGGGTGACAAGATGAAGGAGGCCTCGCTGATTGGACACGTTTCCCCATTGTCACTGCTTTTCCCTGACCCCACAGCCACTCTGCTCCTGTCCCCCCAGTTCCCACAACTCTTCATTTGGCGAAACTTGGACCACGTCCCCCACATTTCCCAGACATCTCCTTGGTGTTCTTTGCATAGCCTTTGCGCCTGCCACTCCCTCCGCCTGTGATTTTGTTTGCTAATGTACTTCTGGCCCCATCACTGGCCTGGTTTCCACATCTGCTTCCTGGCCAGCTCTTTGCCAGGTCTCTGTGCCACGATGTTGTGTGATAAGGCTGTCTGATTGTCACAGAGAGCCCCAGGAGAAAGAGGAGGTCAGATCACAGGGAGTCCCAAATTCCCAGAAAGAAAGAGTTTGGACTTGACCCCATAAGCGCTAGTGCTACAAGGAGAGAGGCGAATGAGACACACTCCGGAGACCTTTCAAGGTAGAATCAGTAGGCTTTGGCGGATAATGCAAGGGCCTTGGGCTTTGCAGGAAAGGGCTGAGTCACACACAGGGAAGGAGGGCCAAGGTTACTGAGAGTCCACGGGAAGAATAGAGTCTTTGACAGAGACAGAGACAGAGATGGCAAACGGGAAAGTTGTGTAGTTCGGGGCACTCTGCGCAAGGGGCAGGTCCAAACGTGGGCACAGAACTTAGGTGTGAGCTGAAGGCCGGCCGTGCAGATGGCAGGTCACCAGCAGGCAGGGGACAGGAAGGCAGAGGAGCGAGAGGGACCTGAGGACTCTGGGGGCTTGTGGCAGGTTAGGGAGGGAGGAAGGGCCAGAGACTGACAGTCAGAGAGGCTTCTAGGAGAACCAAGGGCCTCCAGCGTCATGGGAGCCACACAGGAAGGCACTGAAGGAGAAGATGCCAGAACCCTGAAAAGTCAGGAAGAACGGGGGGTTGGGGGGGTGGGGGCTGACCAGAGACCTTGGGCCTGGGCCAGGAAGTGTCAGGGTTTTTTGAGGATGAGTCTTTGGTAGCAGGGTGAGGAAAAAGAACAGCTCATAGACACCGCACAAACACGCGAGGAAACAAAAGCTGAGGAAGGAAGGGGAAGAAATAAGAAACTAGAGGAGAAAGCCCAGGTGGAGGAAGGGCTTTCCCCAGATTGAGCGGGTGGAGCGGCCGTTTTGCTCACAGGGATCTGGGGCCCCGGCTCTGCCGCGCCCCTACCGGCCAGGTGACTTCACCTTGTGGAGTCTTTTCCTCACATGGGAATAGCATTTATTGCACAGGTTCGGTATGAAGATAAAAGCAGACAGCATGTGAAATGGTTTATAGGATGCTCGGCGTGCATAACGCTTTCATAAGCACAGCTGCTATTATTACAGCCATGTTTATATCTGTATTACTAGGTGGATCCATTGTATAAATGACACAGGGGCATGTGATATACACCGAGTCCATACACGTCCATACGTCAGTAAGACCCCCGTGGATAAATGGGTAAAAGATATGAGCAGATAATCCCCACGGGAGGAAATAGTAATAAACACCAAATGGTGTTCACAGCCATGGTAACAATGAAACTCTTAGAAATGAAGGAAAACAATCTGGCAGTATTATCAATATGAAATGACGTGGTATTTGTGGAGATAGGCCAGTTTAAGCTGTGGTGGCACCCCTCCCCCAGCTCCTCCCCATCTCAGCCGACTGCCTGGCAGGAAATGGGCAAAGTAAGGGGTGTGGGAGGCACCCCCAGCCCAGATTCCTTCTTGCGATTTCAAATTGATACGAAGTAAAATTAGGAGGATCCTGAATATACATTTCATCCTTCGTAGTTTTGAAATTAGTATATAGTTGGTTGCTGAGGATGAGTATAAGCACTGACTGCAGCCACTGTCTTTTGCATTTGTCCCTCTTGTGTAAAGAGAGACGGACTTTGAGTCTGCTTTATCAGAACTTTCTAGAACTTTCCATCTGCATGGTTCTGTGATGAATGCTCTTGTGGTGTGAACAAGACTGGGGGTTCGGTGCCTAAGCCGCTGGGAGTTTGCACTAGGGTGGAGCTGTTGGCCGCTTGAGGAAATGTTTTTCTGTGTTCTCCTGCCATGGGGGAGGGCTGCCGTCTCAGCGGGGCTAAGCCACAGCCGTCACCAGTGGCCTCTTTCCGCCTTTGGGAGCCGTGTTCCTCTTACTGAAAGCTCCAGGGCAGCGGCCCCACTTCCTTCCTGTGACATTTCTGTCCAAGGCTCACCTTGCTCAAGAAGCAGTGGCTGTGTTTCCCCATAGTTCTCAAGGCCATAGTAGAATCTGTGACCTTGTTTTCTCCTTCAGTGTCATGCTTGCTGTCAGTCAGCTCTCCATTTATCAGAATAAATTTGTAATAGTTACGCATATCATAAGCATCCTCAACTCCTGTATAGCTTATATTTAGTTAAAACAAACAAACAGATAATACATTTATACTAAAAGACGCCCCCAGCCATCATCCAATTCCCCTCAACCAATGTTTCCAGTTTCTTAATTATTTTTCCAGAGATATTTTATGCAAAGACAGCAATTACACACACATGCACATGCATGCACACGCACACACCCCTTTTTATTGCACAAATAGTGGCATGCTCTATACTCTTCTGAGCCTTACTTTTCTTTGTGAAGTATCACTGATTCTTCCACGCGAATACAGGAAAAGCTTCTTCCATTTATGGCTTGGCTGCTTGGTTTTCCATAACGGACCATCGTTTGTTAAACCAGTATCCTAGATGGAGATTTTATTTATTTCTAACGTTTTGCTCTCATGATGTGGCGGTAGATAATTTTGTGGCTGTGTCATACGTGCACATGTCCATGTGGGATGAACTAGAACTGGGATTGCTGGGTCTAAGCAGGTGTGCATGGGAAATTTTGTTAGCTAATGCCCTCCCCACGAGCACTGCATGAGTGTCTGCTTCCTCGAAACCTTCCCAACAGAAAGCGTTCTCCTTCTGTTCGGTATTTGCCACTCTGATAGGCAAAGACGTTTCTCCTCACTGTGGTTTCAATTTGCATGTCTCTTACGAAAGAGGCTGTGCATTTTTTTTACATGTAAGAACAATTCGTATTTCCTTTTTGGTAGCCCCTGCCCAGTTTTCGGATGGTCACTGGTCTTTTTCCTAAATCATTTGAGAGTGCTCTTTATGTGCCAGGGAAATTAGCCCTTTGTGCTGGGAGTTGCAAATATTTGTTCTCAGTTTGTCATTTGTCTTTTGACTTTGCCCATGGTGGTATTTGCCATGCAGAATTTTTAAAAAAATGTTTGCATAGTCAAATGTTTTGAGCATTTCTTTTATGGCTTCTGGGGTTTCTGTTTGCCTTAAAAAGGTCTTCTTCACTGTAGAAGTATTAAAAAAAATTTCTAAACTTTCTTCTAGCACATACATGGTTTCATTTTCTATTGAAATGTTGGATCCCTCTGGAATTTATCCTGATGTGAAGTGTGGCTCCAATGTAATACTTTTCTAGATGCTGCCCTTTGCCCAGAACCTTTTATTGGACAACCCATCTTTACACCATTTATTTTATTTTATTTTATTTTGGGTAGTTCCCTGGGTGGGAATCGAACCCAGGCCGTGGCGTTGAGAGCGCCGAAGCCTTAGCCACTACACCACCAGGGAACCTCTATACCCCATTTATTGAAATGCCACTTTTTTCTCGTACTACGTTTCCTGGGTGTACTCAGGCATAAAGCCTATTCTGTATGTTGTCAATCCTGAATATATGGACCATGGACAGATTCGTGGCTTTGTAATATGCTGTACCATGGGGGTGGTGCTGCTATCCCCTCATGCTACCTTTCTTTTTCATAATTTCCTTAGGTGGTTCATTTTTCCATATGAACTTCATCATGCTTGTTTAAATCTAAATATAATTATCTATTAAATTTATAGATCATTTAGGGAGAATTGACATGTTTGCGATACTTCAGTTTTTCAAATGCAAGTTCACATCTTCCAGTCTCTTGAGCCCTAAAGAGCATTATACAATGTTCTTGGTGTCTCCCTCCCATCATTGTAAACTCCCTGGGGACAAGAATGGAATCAGTTTTTGAGTGTGGGCTATTAGTAATGAGATTATTTATATTTACAGATGCACACATATATAGACTAACAAAAGAAGCCTCTTTTGAATCGTTTTAAGAACTTGTTTCTTTCCTAATGCCATTGCTTGCCGTTTTGTGAATTCTCTTCTTCACATTACAGCAAGACATGTGTGCTCAGTCACGTTGAATGTCAGCATCTCAGTTCTCGTGGCCATCTCTTGAGAAAAGTGCTCTTCAAGGGCATTGCACATGGATAATGCAGGAGCTTCACATTTAGGTACCCCAGCGGCTCCCCGCTAGGCCCAGGAGCAGATGCGACGTGATGTCTTGGCTCTCTTGTCTCTCCTCCCCCGCCAGCCCTGGAGTAGATTTTGAGGGGGTCTCGGGCCGAGAAATGGCAAGAAGGCAGTGGTGGGTCAGGCGAGGAACCAACCGTTGACACAGATGGGTGTGTGCCCTGTAGATAGGAGCGGGGAAGCCAGGGACAGAACTGGGTGTGCTGTGAGCTGTGTGTCAGCGTACCTCCTGTGCGGTCAGCTCAGGCAGGTTTTCCAAATCCACGCGCGGAGCTGAGCAGCGGGGTAGGTGGCACAGGGAGCGCCAGCTCCTGTGCGCGGACTGGGTGTGGGAGCCGCACGTTTAGCACGGCACTGGGGCGGCTGGGCTCCAGGCGCGGCCCTGCCTTCTCCCCGTTAGGCAGCTCGCCTCTGACCGGCTGTCCGCAGGACTGGCTCCTCCGTGGATGGCCTGGGTCAGTGGAACACGCTGGAGCCTCTTCCTAAACTCCAAGCCCACACAGAACGTAAGGTCAAAACCAGGTCAAGTACATGTGTGCTTCCGCCTGTGCGTGGAGGAGTCGGGCTGTTCGTGGGATCAGAGACTGTCAACATGTGGATGTAAGTCTGAGGGGTGTTGACTGCTTTTCTCTGGAATTTATTTTTCCCTTGGAGCTAAACAACGTGTGGTTTCCTTTTAAGCGGCTTTAGCATAACTCACTCATGTGCCTGTTCTCTAATAGCTCACACGATGAGTCACAGAGGTGCCAGCTCACCTCGGTGGCCTGCGTCCTGTATTTAGCAACCAGTTAGGGAGCAGATGTTCTCTCTCTCTCTCTCTCTCTCTCTCTCTCTCTCTCCCTCTCTCTCTCTCACATGGCCACTTCCCGTCATTTCAGACAAAAACAAACCAGTTGTTGGAATTTCCCTGTGCCTGAGTCTGCAGTTCAGGAATAGAGCGTTTAGCGGCAACCGGGAAGAGGTAACGTGTGGCAGCTGCGCACAGGCGTGTGCCTCCCCGCGGGGGGGACATGCTGTGTTTACCCGCGTATTTCTGATGCGCCTCTTAATGGGCGTTTGGGAAAGCCGAAAATGTCACTTGCAGTTTGAGATAAAGGGCCTAAGAGGCCAGTTCCCAAGGTTCATGATGAAGCTGTTACCTGGCCTCAGCCTTGCCCCCCAGCAGGACCGGTGTGACGTGGGGTGGGGTCCACGCCACATCTGGCCTCCTGAAGAGGAGGGGCTTTCAGGGGGGCTGCGCCCTAGCAGAGAAGGGCGAAGCCCAGTGGGGTTGCTGCCGGCCTGGCTTCAGGTCCCCCAGGCTGGAGGTGACGACGGAGGCCACAGAGGGAACCGCAGGGGTCTGCGGCAGGGGACCTGGGAGGCTCTGGGAGGTCAGGATCCAGCACGCAGATCTGCAAGACGTTTCCCTAAACTCGAAGGGGTTTTACCCTGTCCCTGCTTTACCTCCCCCGCGGGCACGCAAGCTTGCATGTGCGCTCTCTCTCTCTCTCTCTCTCTCTCTCTCTCTCTCTCTCTCTCTCTCTCTCTCTCTCTCGGGCATGGAGCTCAGTTCTCTGACTTCTGGAGCTTCCACAGAGCTTTACTTCAGTGCCCCACCCCCCGCACCCCACTGGTGCTTATCCTGATTAGCTTATTCTCACTCATTAAAGCAGGATAAAAATCCCTCCCTGAGTCAGAACTGTCGCCTTTGCAGAAGCACCTCCGCCTCCCCTGGGTCTCATTATCTCTGGGGACCTATTCAGTATGCCTCTATTAACATGCTGGCCTCGGCGTAGGAATCGGCACATGTGAATATTCTCATGAATTACCTACAGATGGGTCTCCTGCAGAAAAAACTCCCCTTAACCTCAGGAAGTTGTTTACGGTTGTACAAGAACATGTAAATCACAGAAGCCGTTCGTTTGTTTGTTTGTTTAGTGTATGTGAAGAACACCAAAGAGAAGTTCCAGCAAATTAAATGATCAGCTTGGAGAAACAGCATTTGTTATGATATTTTGACAATTGATCAGACAGGAATAAAAAAACAAAACAAAACAAAAAACCAGGCCCTGAAATGTTCATTATTTTAACTTTTGGTTGAGGCAGTCGATGACAGTCTTACGTGTGACATAGTAAGAAACACTCTCGGGACAGAACTCAGAGACCTGTCCTCAAATCCTGACTTTGGGACACCAGGCAAGCCAAGATTCCCCTTTTTTCACGTGCCATTGCTCAGAGCTGTGAAGACGAAGCTCAGAGCTGAGACCACCACCAGCCCGGTCCTTGACTCAGGGACTAGGGACTCAGGAACGTCCCCACTCCCTGAGAACCTGAGACTCTCAGGCTGCTCTGACGAAGTGCCAGAGACTGTAGCAGCCACGGACCGTCCTGTCAGGGGAAGGAGACGTGAGTGTTTCGTGAGTGTGGGCGCTGTGCATTAGCTCATGTGATAACGAGGCTGCCCCTGTTAAGCGGCATGTGTTCAAAACGTTCCTGGCTTTTTATTCTGCATTATGGGAATAACCCAGGTTGAATTGAATTATTTCACACCCGAAATTCGAAATCCTGTCCGTGTAAGCACGTCCTGGTTGATTTTTAAAGCTAATCTGATGCAGGCTGCGTGCGTATTAATAAATGGGGAACAGGAGTTCATCATGGCAGGAATGTAAAGTTTTTTAAAAATCTGGTTTCGTGTACAGAATTTGTCAGGAAAAAACTTAAAGAGGTTGAAAGACTTCTGCTCAAAGGCTTTTCCAAGCATTTTTCTAAGGAATGTGGAGAAAACTGACCTCCTCTCTTCTTTCTCAGATACATTCCGCCGCTGATCTGGGGCAAAAGTGGACACATCCAAACAGCCTTGTATGGGAAGATGGGAAGGGTGAGGTCGCCACACCCATACGGACACCGGAAGTTTATCACCATGTCCGATGGAGCCACTTCGACCTTCGACCTCTTTGAGCCCTTGGCTGAGCATTGTGTTGGAGGTGAGCTGGTCCTGGTCATCAGATTGGGCCATCACTCAGAGAAGGAACAGCAGTCGGTGAGGGAGCACGGTGTATAGTGCACGCTGAGGCCGCCGCCTCCCGCCACCCATGTCCCAGGGCTGGTAGGAGGTCCGCTGAGATGCATCGCTTAGCAGCTGACAAGGATTAGCCCGGGCACGGGCCTGCCAGTCACCCCGTAGCTCTCAGAAAGCGTTCTCGAATCTGGTTCTCAATCCTCTCGTGAAAGACAGCAGCTTGATGTAAGCGGGTGGGGGGCACTTGGAGCCCAGGATCCCACCTCTGATTTGATGACAGCAACAGAAGCCACACTGTTTTGCATGCTCATCTAATTTAATGCCCATAGAGTCAGTGCCTTGTGATCCCTATGTTACTGATGAGGGAGCTGGAGCTTAGAGATGCGGCGTAGGCTGGTTTTGTTTGCTGGATAACAGCACATAGCGAAGGCTCTTAGCTACCCTCTGCTGAGGTTTCCCTGGACGGAAAGACACGGCAAGGTCATGCTTATCAGGCAGGGGCCCGGTACACCGGTGTCTCAGAAACAAGTCCCATTTCCATCACTTTGTCCAGCCTGCACAATAAAGACTCATTGTAAAATATTTCACAATGAGGACTTGGAGGACGGGGAGGTGATGGCAGCACCCCTTTCAATGCCGTTGCAACTAGAAGAAAGCATTCCTTTGAGCTCTGTAGTATGCAGAGGTACCTAGTTGGTTTTTTTTTATAGGAGTTCAGTAAATATTAATGGGTAAATCCCAGTAAACACATCATGACTCTCAGTTACTTAAAGTCATACAACTGCTAAGGAGCTAGTGACAAAGGTTTAATTATGTTCGCTTTATGTGGAATGCTCATCTCAGACTTTCTAGTGGTTGCCTCCTTCTTGTCATCCAGGTCTCAGCTCAGATGTCACTTCCTCAGCGGGACGATCCCTGCCTCCCCTAATGACTGTTTCCTTCCCAGTAAATCCATCATACCTTCCCGCTTGAGTTCTCGGCGGCCCCTGCCACTCCCCAAACGTATTTGTGTTGTAGTTTATTATCCGTCTGTGGGGAGGTGGGGCTCCCCAGAGTCTAGCATGGTAGCTTCCTGATAAACAGTCACGGAAGGAATGAATAAATGATGGGTTAGAAGTTCACATTGTGTTTATAAGTCTCGTAGCTGAGCTTCCAAATATTTATTTCTCTGTTTCCCAGTTACATGGTGGTTTCTAATGCTCTTATTTCTTCTACCATTAAAGCACGAAGTGTAACTTAACCAGTCTGCCCTTCCCACCAGGACAGAGGTGGGATGTTAAAAATGGAAGAACTTGATTCTTTGCTTTACTCATTCGTGTCTGTCTTTCACCCCTGTCCCTAGAAAGGGTCGGTAAGGATGAATCTGGGGAAGGGAGTATTTGCATCCAAGAAATGCTCCAAGGAAAATGGCCCTTTTTTACTTTGATGATTTCTTCTGACTTTTTTTTTCTACAAAAGGAATAAATGTTCATTTTAGAAAATTTAGATAATACAGACACATGTTTTAAAAGGAAAGAATGAACTGTAATACCAAGCATACCATTATTACTATTTTATTCCATTTACTTTCTGTTCTATGCATAGTCTTTCCAAAATTTGAATTATTATATGCTATATTGTAAATATTTCCCCATGTCATTAAAAGTATAAAAGTCTTCAGAAAGTCTTCAGAAACATAATTTTAATGAATGGTTAATATTCTGCAATGCGGTCATATTATGATTTAATCATCCTATCATTGGGTGTGTAGCTTTGGTTTACAGTTTTGTCATTATGATTAATTCTGGGATGAACAGCCTTAATCATAAAATGTGAGGCCAGAATCCAAGCATTGGAATTCTTAGGTCAGTGCTTATACAATTTTTAAAGTTCTTTATGCAGATTGCATACGAATTTAAAAATTGTTTTTCTTTTAACTTTTGCAAGGAAAATTTATGATCAGATTTAATAACTCCACTTTTCTTTTAAAGGAAAAATATGTATTTGTGTGTTTTTTTGTTTTTTTGTTTTTTGGTTGGTTCCCTGAGCAGGGATCGAACCCAGACAGTGGCAGTGGGTACCCCAAAGCCTAGCCACTACGCTATCAGGGAACCCCTAAAAATATGTATTTGTATTTCCAAGTAGGTAATTTATGCTCATGATAAAAAAATCAAAAGGCACTAAAGGGTACACAGGGAAAGTATAAATCTCCCAGCTCCTATTCCCCACCCCCATCCCTCCCCTGTGTGCCCCCTGTTGGATTTGTTGTGTATGATTATAGAGTTAGTGGATGATTTACAAACATAGATGTCTTTTTTTCATCAACACAAATGGCAGCATATCCTAACCCTTTTTGGTACCTTGCTTTTTTTCACTTAATACAAACTGGAGAGCTTGCCATGTTAGTAGATACAAAGATGTCTCATTATTTTTAAGGACTACATAATATTTTATCACTTGGATGTGCAGTAATTTATTTAACCAGATTCCAGTATCTGGGCATGTAGATTGTGTTCAGTCTTTTGCCATTACCATCCATACTGTAACATACATTGTTTTGCACATGTATAAGTATATCGGTAGGCTGAATACCTAAAAGTAAACTTGATGGATCAAAGAGGTCTATGCAGACATGACTTTTTACGTTTCCATTCAATCATTTGTTCATTTATGCAGAATTTTATACAGAAACTAAAGACTAATGTTCAGAAACATTGTATAGCAATTTGGCAGAATAGTTTTGTATTGTTGCATCTAATAATTAAAAGTTGCAATTTATATGTTTGTTCTTTTCATTTTTCTAGTAACTAATTTATTATTTTCTTTTATGTGGGTCGTTCCCTGGCTGGGAATCGAACGCAGGCCGCAGCCTTAGCCACACCACCGAGGAACTCCTAGTAACTAATTTGTATTGTAGTTTTCTAAAGTGTGTATCCATGACGGATTGGAAATTTTAAAAACTGACCCTTCCCCATGGAAAATGTGATAGAGACAACTCCAGCTAAAAGGGAAACACACCGTTTCCCAGAGAACTGAGTGAAAAGATGTATGTTCAATTTTCTCTGTTTCCTAGCCAGGGAAGTGCCGCTGTGTCCATTGAGCGTGTCACTGCGCCTTGGATACACCAGGATCTGTTTCTCGCCCCTGTAGATGATGTCACCATGGTCATCTGCCCTGGAATTGCCAATCACAGTGAGAAGCAGTACATCCGAACCTTTGTGGACTATGCCCAGAAAAATGGCTATCGCTGTGCCGTGCTGAACCACCTGGGCGCCCTGCCCAACATCGAACTGACCTCGCCGCGCATGTTCACCTACGGTAAGCCCGGGGCGTGGCCGGCGGAGGCCCCCGGTTCCCGTTCTCACTGCAAGTTCCCGTTCTCACCGCAAGCGCACTGACGGCTGCTGCTGCTGCTTTCCCTTCCTAAGTATAGAATTCATGCTCGTCTGCAAGAGATGGTGGGGTACCCAGAAGGGCCCTGTAGGCACCCCCATCTCACAGGGCCACACACTGAAGCTCACAGGGGAAGGTCGACCTTTATTTCTACACCGAATGTCATTATTGATTTTTCATGATCGTTGCTTTGGGATAGGGCCTATACTCTCTGATAGCATTAACCCTGATTCATTGCAGGTTCAAAGCATGCTTTCGTCTCTCCCGGCCCCTTTTTTTTTTTCTTTTAGTTGAACTTGAGGATGATTTTGTCAAGTTCTGTGCTGGATTTCTATATGAGTCAAGATGGACTCGATTTTGCTGTAGAAACCACCTCCACCCCCAAACCTCAGTGCTTTGAAAACAAAGGTTTCTTTCTTCCTCACACTGCATTTCCATCTCGGGTTGGCTGGGGGTTCTGTGTCTCCGTCATCTCCGTCCTCACACAAGGGCCTGGGTTCACGGAGCGGCCACCAGCTTACGGACCTCACGGAGAGTGGCCAGACGGCGGAAATGACAGGGGCCACTCCTGCTCACATGCGATGGGCCGAGCCCATGACAGGGCCAAGCCTGACTTCGGTGGGGTCAGGGAGAAGCAAAGCCGATTTTGGTGAACTCCAGCACAGTGTATCACAACTTTGAATAGGAATTTTAATGTATAATGAACTTGGAAAAGTTTGTTTTCATAGTAGTTCCTCTTGTCACTCAGTAACATGGCATTTTCCTTCACGTCTTCCTTTATTTCTCCCACGAAGAACCCCTAGTTCTCTCTGTGCAAGTCAGTGGTTGTCAACATTAGAATCCCCCCAAGGAGTCGAAGGCACTGAGAGCCATATATATGCCTACGGGTCTTACAGAGCCCTGCTTCCTCTTCGGGTGCTTTAAATCTTTTTATTATAGAAACGTCCTCAACATACAAAAGTAGGAAGAAGAGTAAAATGAACGCAGAGTAAACCCCTAGGGACCCACCATTCAACCTCAACAGTTACTGAGCTTATGGCCATTCTTGTTTCATCTACAGACCACCCCCTTCCTGTGTCCCCCTTTTTCAAAGATTATTTTGGAGCACGTCCCAGACTGCCTACCATTTCATCCGTGACCATTTCAGTGTGTAACCTGAAGACACACGGACTCTCTGAAAGCTGCTTTAGATTGCTAGGACTCCCATAGCAAAGTACCACGGTCTGGGCAGCTGAAAATACAGGAATTTGTGTTCTCAAGTTCTGGATCAAGGTGTTGGCGGGTTTGGTTTCTTGGGAGGCCTCTCTCCTAGGCTTGTAGACGGCCATCTTTTTCCTGTCTTCACATGGTCGTCCCTCTGTGTGTCTGAGTCTGTGTCCTAATCTCCTCTGTTTATAAAAATACCAGTCCCTGTTGGATTAGGGCCCACCCTGATGACTTCGTTTTGACTTAGTCACCTCTTTAAAAGCCCTTTCTGGAAATGCAGTCACAGTCCGAGGTCCTGGTGTGCTTTCGTTCCCCATGATTCAGACTTCCTTGTTACCCAGCTAACAGGGGTGGCACGCCCACCACCGTGTGCCAGGCCCTGGCCAGAACGTAGAGGTGACTCAGAGTCTCCAGCCACACGGAACACCAAGTCTCCAGGTCCCCGTGTTTGAGCCTCCTTCGTCATGTTAAGGGACAGTTGGAGGAAATGGCTTTTGAAATAATGGCTTTCAGGCAGCCTTAGCTTTGTCTTTGTTTTGGGGTGGGAACTCGAGGAAAAGTCCTTCCTGTTCTTGGTAGGTTTCCTTTCCAAGATGGCCCTTAGTTCTTATCCTTCTAAGGTCAGGTGAGCCTCTCATATGTCATCTTGGCTTTAAAAAGCTCCAGCAAGATTAGAGACCTATATCTCATTACTGGTGCTAATGGCACAGGGATTAAATACCTAGAACCTCATTAAAATCGTCTAGAGTATTGCAAAGTGGATTGCTGTAGCTCTCTGTAGAACAGCCCGGACAGGGGCTCCCAGACACTGAGGGCACGTGGTAACTGACATCAGGTGGCGATCCCGGGAGCACCCAGCACCTACCAGAAGGCTGGTACCGAACTGGGCAGACACCACGTCCTTGCCAAGGAGAGATGGCAGCTCTTCACAAAACACCACCAGCTTGTCCAGCATTAGGCAGGGCTGGTCCCTTGTCCAAATCAGACATGTTTGGATTTAATGACACTGAGGATCCCCAGGTGCCAACACGATTAGCTGTAATTGCTCCTCAGCATTGTAGCAAGTCCAAGTTTTGTAACTGCCCCAGTGACATCTGAACATCTGCTCTCGGTCTCAAATAATTAGTTTCAAGTCTGAATATAGAAAGATGGGTCTAAAAGGAATCAGATGGTGAGAAAGTAAGACTTTTATTTAAAAGCTAAACCCCTGCAGTAATATGACTTCCTTGTAGACTTGGGGTGCAAGGCAAAGGGCTTAAGGTTTGGGGGTCTGATGTGGGTTCGAAGTCCGCTGCCCCCACTACTCCCCGTGTGAGCTTGGGGAAGTCATGCCATCCCTTTCCATCTGTTTCCTCACCTGTGTTTGGGTCCCTGGTACACAGTGCATCAGCCTTTGGTCTCCTCACGTAGGAAACCCTGACTGAGTGTCTGGCCCCCGCGGGCACAGTGGTGAATAAGACCAAGAATATCTTTGCTTCGTGGAGTTCAGCATCTAATAGAGGCTCATTCCGTGTTAGAACAAAACATAAATAAGTAATGAGTCAAGGGATGAATGAAATTAGGCAGGACCCCAAGGAAATGGTGAAAAATTAAAGATTTCAATAACAATTTAAAATAAGTCCCTCGGTACCATTTCTCAAGCAGGCAAATAATGTCCCCATCTCAAGCTGCACTGTCCCAGCACAACGGAGATGAGGGGTGTCTTTAGCACAGGTATGACTGGTCTAGGGGGGTTTAAACGTCTTTTTAAAAATTATTTACTTTTGCTAGATTTTTTAACTGTCTGGATTTTTATTGCAAAAGTAGTATATATACATACTAAAAATACCCAAATGGTGCAAAAGTCCATATACAGTGAGTAAAACTAGGTACCCCTCCCACCCTAGACCCAGAAAAATCAGTCTCTGCTATGGTTTTTAAGCACATATTCAATCAGCTAGATGTGCACCCATAACCCCTCCCAAACCCAAGCGCACACCTGAGATGATGCCGTTCTCCCCACCCTCGTTTTTGTCCCTCCGTAAGATCGCTCGAAGTCATTCCACGTCAGCACATCGGAGTCTACATCCTCTTTTTCACAGCACTTTAACTAGTCCCCTCCTGATGGGAATCCAGGTGGTTTCTAGGCCTTTGCTGCTGCCAGCAGCGCTGCCATGCACATCCTTGCTCACATACCTGTTCACGTGTGCATGCACCTTTGCACACAGATGCGGTGTAAAGTCCCCGAGAGTGTAGTTGCTGGGCCAAAGATTGGTACTCCTAAAAACAGGCCCCAAACCCACGCTCTCTTCATGCTGGTCTGTCTGGTACCTGCTTCTTGTCAGAGCCCTTAATTCCCCTGTGAGGTTTTATTTTAGTTTGGCTCCCTGCAGTCTGGGGTTGGGCCATAGAAGGATGTGATGAATTCCTTCACCCATGTATGGCCACTAATCTCCTTCTCTTAGCAGCACTGCCGAGACATAGCATGACTTCCCCGGCTTCCCCAGGGGGCAGCTGCTGAGCTCATTCCTCCTGGGCAAACAAGGCCCAAACACGCTCCTGTTCATAGGTCCCCTCTGTGTATTTCTGAATGAGTGCCTCCCTTGGCACCCTGTCCTTACGTCACCAAGAACGCTTTATCCGAATCCTACAGAGCATCCTGGCCATCCCTCTGGACTGAAGTTTGTCTTTCCATCCCTCCCCCACAAGAAGATCTTAATGCCGTGAATCACTGTACACGGGGGTACAGCACCCCGTCTTATGGCCTAAGAAGCTAATCCCAAAGGGGATTTACTCTTGCTTTTGTTTGCATCTGTGTGTGAACACATGTGCTCACGCAGACCCCGCATCCCTCTTTTGATTCCCATGAGCAGCCAGACTGATTGCTCACCACCCGTCGTTAAAGCCTGCCGCTCGCCTGTTTGGTGTACGGTACCCGCCCCCATGGGTACTACCAAGGCCATGTTTCCTCTTACTAGGGGGCGTCTGGGAACTTCTCTCCATTTAGTGACAACCCTGCAGCTCACCTGTTCTCACAGTTGCCTGTCCCTCTCTCTGCCCACAGGCTGCACCTGGGAATTTGGAGCCATGGTGAACTACATCAAGAAGACGTACCCCCTGACCCAGCTGGTCGTCGTGGGCTTCAGCCTGGGCGGTAACATCGTGTGTAAATACCTGGGGGAGACACAAGCAAACCAAGAAAGGGTCCTGTGCTGCGTCAGCGTGTGCCAGGGGTACAGCGCGCTGAGGTGAGTGACCCCCGCCCCACGCCCCCAGTTCTCCCTTTCTGCGGGTCCTTCAGTCGGCACTCGTTTGCGTACCAGATGCTGCGCCGTGAAGACCACGGGAAATGCCGAGGCAGGCTGAGCAGAAGCTTCTGGGTCTTTTGCTTCCACTTTGTACCCTGGAGTCGTCCTCTCAGACCCCTCAGGCCTGAGACATGCAGCTGTGGTTTGGGATCAGCTCTGGGATCGAATGAGCCAAAGCTCCCTTCCAGCTGCGTTTCCCTGGGGGTCTCTGGGAGGGGCCTTGAGCAGTCCCTGCTCCAGGAGTTGTGCACAACTGCGGGTTTGGGAAAGAACACGGGGACTGGGCAGAGTCTGACAGTGCCTCCTGCGTACGGAAGTGCTGGGTCTCACGTGGCATCTGGCAGAATATAGAATATAGAATATAGAAATCATTGAATCTGTGCCCTCACCTTCAGCTATTCATTGGCACCCCGGACATCACCACAAAGGAGAAGACCTGCTGGGTAGAGATTCATCCCGCCCCTCTGTCTGCCCACAAACTTCCTCAGGATGAGTCCTAGGAGGGCATCACTGTCTGCTCTGAATCCCTCTCACGTTCACCGTCGTCCCTGGTCTCTGGAGTCACCACATTCACACACACACACCCCTCCAAATTCTTCAGGTGCATCGTGTTTCTCCCGTGCTCACTCTGCACATGACCTTTGTGTTACAAACGGGGCTGCCCAGGGACTACAGGGCTCTCGAAGAAATCCACAACCTCACAGGAAAGTAGAAAAATCCCCCTCAGGCTGCGGTCTAATGCCCATGGGTCCTTACCACTACTAAACGAATCCATCCCCTTTGGCTCACCTGAATCTCTCGTGGTGTAGTATCGGCCCATTTCAGGATAAGCCCACGTTCTGATGGACGGAGCTACGGTATTTCTCAACATAGCCTGGAACTTGAGCCAGCACATCCCAAGGGCTAATGCAGGCCCAGAATTCAGCCTCAGCCTGAGGCTCAACGGTGTCCCAAAAGGAGGATCTCAGTGTACCCAGAGGCAGTTATGAAAGACATCCCCGATGGGCCTCTCCTTAGTTCTAGAGCTGAGGCCGCGCTTCCCGTTTTCCTCACCTGCAATATGGGGGTGACAGTAATATACACAGTACGTACCCCACAGCACCACAGTGAGGGCCGCGTGAGTTAGTGCACCTGAACTACTTAGCACCATGGCAGGCATGTGGAAGATGAACCAGTAACTCTTGGCTGTCATCATCATTAATCACTGTGGGTTAGACCAGCGGGTCACGAAGACCAGCCTGCTGAGCCAGTGACTCTCTCGCTGCGCTCAGTCACTTGGGGAATTGGGTTGGAAATAAATTCAGTTTCTTGCTCCCTGCCCCCACTCTGGAGATTCTTACTCATTAAATCTGGGGCCTGTGCCCAGGAGTCTGCATTGGGACCCATTTCCCAGGAGACTTCTGATATGTAGTCACTTTTAGCAGTCACTGGGACCAGACACCTCACCGGTGTCTCCATCTCTGATATGGGAGGACTAAGTCAGTCCCACGGTCTTCCCGTGGGTGACCCTCCCCTGCCCTCCCCTCTGCGGAGCCTCGGGAGTGTCTTCCTGAACCAAGTTCTAGGAAATTACTGTGAACACGGACTTGGTGTTTACAGAGCCCTGGATTTGGTAAGTGGGAGGATGTAGGACAAGTTTGTTGTTTTTATTTTTAATGGCCAAAATTGGGGGGCAGTAGCGCCATCTGCTGTTGGCGAGAGCAGATTGGGCGAACTGAAGTGTTGGCACCAAGACCAAGATGTAAGAAACTGGGAAACTACTGACGTTGCACTGTGGAGTTGTGTGCCTGGGACCTGTGTGGGCCTTGCTGACAGATGTCACCCCAATAAGTCTAACAATAAAAATGAATTAAAAGGTGAAGGGGAATAAGAGGTGCAGACTTCGGTTATAAAGTAAGCAAGTCACAGGGGTGTGGGGCACAGCACAGAGAAGTAACTTCGTATGCTGACTGGTCACTACGTTTATCGCCTGATCACCCAGTAAGGTATGTACATTTGAATCACCGTTGTGCACCCAAAACTCACGTAATATTGTATGCTAACTGTATTTTATTAAAAAAAAAAAAAAAAAGATAAAGAAAAGAAAAGAAAAAGAACTTTAAAAACCAAAAGAAAGCCGGGGAACCGACATCTGTGAGGTGCTATACCTTTTGCAGACAGGGTGCACGCCACCCCTCTTTGAGACCTGGGAGGTCTTCATGCCTCCTGCCCAAGGGGAGAAAGAGGCCACTTCTTCCTCAGGAGCAGCGGGAGCTAGCACCAGGGCCAAGACCCTGCGGCCCTCCCTACCCGCGGGAGCCGGTGGCAGGTCAGGGAGACGCTGTCGCCCGGCGTGTGCAGACGCTGCCGGGGCTCCGATCCCCTCGGAGCCTTCACCAGATCTGCTCCCTGAGGGAGAGTGCCGTACTTGAACCCAGTATAACCTTTCTTTCTTCCTGCCAAGGCATGAGGGCTCTGGGATGGTGGCAGCCACACTTCCTTCAGGCCAGCACGGAGCAGGGAGGGCTCGTCTTCCCGGGAGCTCGGGCTTCTGGTTAACCCTCCCTCGTTGAGCCTGCAGCAGTGCTCGTCAGCAACCCGTCCCGTCCCTCTGGCTTCTCATCCCGACAGCACGCACCTCCCCTGCAGCCCGAGCCAGTTGAGGGCTCAGGCGCCGGCACCCGCTTGCTGTAGTTAGCAGAGCCTGTAGCAGCTGCCTCCAAACAAGCCCTTGGTGACAAATGACATGCTGGACCACCGAGGGAGGGATGCACACGCCCCGAAAGTACGTGGTATCTGGCTGACCTAATGTGTGCCCTCAGCGTACACAGCTGCCCACGAGCCCTGGAAATGTGTGTGGTCAGGCTCGGTCTAACTCTCTGGCTTAATTAATCACGTGAAACCTTATTCCGAGTTCCGAGGCCAGAATCCAGACTCACTGTTAACACTCCTCGTTGGCCAGGTCCTGGCCTGTAAAATTCCCTGCAGAATCCTCTGCCTGCAGAATTCCATCCAGCATTCATAGAAGCAATGAAGACGCCGCCGATGTGCCCCAGGGTGGCCTGTGATAGAACCATCTAGATACCTCAACCATAGTGGGATACAGAGATAGGTTCCCTAGTTCAACCCCCTCATTTGACAGATGGGGAAACTGAGGCCTGGAGAGGGGTGGTGGTAGCTTGTGCAGAGTTCGGCAAACTACCAAGTTCACATGGGCCAAGTTCGTGTTCCTGCTCTGGTTCAGGCCCGCCGGGGCAGCTGCGTTGGGGCTCACACCAAAGAGCAACAAAAGGGTTCCTTTAGGTTTTGTGCCTGCGCTGTGCCCCTCCACACCCACCCTCCCCTTACACGCCCCCGTTCTTAAGCCAGAAAAACGTGTTTGCAGGATAGGAAGCCAAACAGAGACAGTGTTCAAACGGCAGTTGGAGCAGACTTTGCTCCTGACAGGTTCTGTGACGCGGAGGAGGCCAAGGCGCCGGAAGAAGGTGTCAGGCATGTCACCAGCAGAGCCTGTGGCCTCATGTTCAGCAATGCAGTTTTGGTATCTCCAGAGGCTTGTCCGCAGAGAGTTTGAGTTCCGTCGAAGCCCCCGTCCCACCGTAGGGAGCCAGTGCTCGCTACGTAAGCACTTGCACAGTGGCCAGAGCCGCCTGGCCTGGGTCACCATGTCCTCTCCAGGACGCCGTGCCCTCACACTGTCTGTGCTTCTCCCAGGGCCCAGGAGACCTTCATGCAGTGGGATCAGTGCCGGCGTTTCTACAACTTCCTCATGGCTGACAACATGAAGAAGATCATCCTCTCGCACAGGTACGGACCCGCCACTCTCTCTCGGGAGACAGGGCCGTTCGCAGCTTGTTTCCAAGTCACCGAAAAAGCCCGAAGTCTTGTTTCTCCGGGGAAAAAGACGGGGGTGCCGAGGGGGTGCATTCTGCTGACTGCTTTGTGACTTGGGTAGAAACGAACCTGCACTGAGCACCCACATTTACCAGATAGCTTTCTGCTTTCATGATTCCCAATAAATCCCAGATGAGAAACCAAGCCAGCACCATGCTCGCCCAAATGCGGGCAGTCCTGCGGGTGCCTGGTCACTACTGAGGAACTTCCTCCTTACCATGCTTTGTGTTCGGGGATCAAGACTCGTTCTCTGCTGGCTCTTGGGGTGCTGAGCAAGCAGAAGCACCACAGGAGTCCAGCTGCCAGTGCAAAGCGTGGTGTCCACACGCCACCATGCCCGCCTCCCGTGTCTTCTGCTCAGAGTCCTTCAGTGGGTTCGCCCCTGACGAGTGCTTAGCAGGGCTGGGTGTGCAGTAGCTCCCAGTAACTGTTAGTGCTGATTCCCACTGTGATTATCATCAGTAACTTCTCTCCCTGCCCCTACTCCTTCTCCGGCCTCTCGCACACCAGGACACCCTGGGGAGAGTGCCCTTCCCATCACGTCTGCTTGTCCAAATGAGCCCAACCATCCTTTTGGGCCCATGTAGTTCCACTGCTCTGCGAAGCCAGCTCCTCCAGCCCCGGGCTGGTTTCCCGTGGCTCCCCCAGGTGTGAGGGCTTGGGCTGGTTCTGATTTGCCCCAGAGCCTGGCATATCACAGGCACTCAAAAAATACGGTTGCCATCCTAGGAAAGGCAACCTGACTGCATGATCCATTTCTTATCCTCTCTTTTGTCAATGTTAAAAAGAAAAGGTGGCACTGCCCATCCTGGCCATGGACCCCAGATTGGGCTTCCTGTGGATGGGCTCACATGGCCCCTGGACAAGGCTGGCGCTTGTATAGCGTGGGCAGAGGACCGAGGGAGACACACGTCCCCTGCAGCTGGCTGGACAGGCTCGTAAATCGTTTCCGTTTAGCTCCCGGTGTTGGAGCGTCCGTCGGTGCTGGACCCTGAGTCGGGTGGGGCTCAGCTGAGGTTTGGACGGGCCTGGGGATTAACTGAGGTTCCAGAAGGGGTGAAGCCAGGCCAAGGCTTCTGTCTGCCTTTTTGCAGCTCCGGAATGGAGAGTGACTCCTCCCACTGGACGTTTGATTTGCCGCAGGGCCCAGTCCTGCCACTAATTAATTAGTCCATCCAGAAGGTCCACCACATACTTCTTAACAAATTGGAAGAGTTCTTTGGATGTGTTCTAAGTGTATTTATATATTTTTCATTGACTACAGAAAGCCAACCATCTAGAAAGTTTAGGGACATTTTTTTTTTCCTTATCAGCTTTGCCGTTTTATCTTTCCGCTGTCCTTGACGTACAGCACTGTGTAATGGGGCACTTGCCTTCTAGCCTGTATGTGTATCACCTTCCTAATTATCTTTGGGGTGGGGCGAATTAATGCTAAGGAAAGGAGTTCCTCTCCTTTGAGAGAGGTTGTCTGTGGAAGCCAGAACATTCCGCAGAACATTCCGTTTCCGTGCTTTTTCCCGCCCTAGGGCCAAAACCTCAAAGCAAAGCCCAACCTCCTCCGGCTGGGGGACCGAGAGCCCTGGCTGGGAATGGGTGCCTAAAAATCGTGCACATTTTAACCCCTCTCGTTCTTGTCGGATGGTTTTCTTAATAGAAATGATGCCTCTTCTGAGCCCACATTGGCTTTTTAGCTGGCCTCGTGGGAGAGCTGTGGATTTGCCCAAATGTTGAACGTGTTAACCCACTGTCTTCCTCACTAAACAGCACCAACAGTCGTAAGGAAAAAGGGGTTCTGCAGTGGCACCACCACCGTAATGAAGGGGCCCCCACAACTTGAGACTAGGGCCGCACTGTTTGGCCGGCCTCCCAGCACTCACCGTGTGCCTGCCTCCCGAGACCCCTCCCGTGCAGGCTCAGCCCCGATCTTGAGTTTGTCTCGCTGCCCCGGAAAGGAAAAGAAGGTCTTGACACCCACCTTTCTGCAGTTATGCAGAAGTCTGCCGTGCCAGCCCATCCTCGGGCACATCCTGAAGTCTGAAGGCTTCTATTTCGAGCTGACCCAGACTTGCTTTGTCAGAGGGTGCCCCCTGGCTTGCCTCTGGGCAAGGAGGCAGGCTCTGCTGGGGTGATTGTCGAAGTTAAGGTGTTTCGGTTGTTGTTGTTGTTTTTTATTTATTTAAAAATTTTTTTTTCTGGCTTTATGGAAGCACAACTGACAAACGAGACGATGAGATAGTTCAGGTGCACACCGTGATGATACGGTTCTTCACTGTTTTTATTCACGGTCTGCGTTTGCGTCTCGCTCCAGACAAGCTCTTTTCGGAGACCACGTGAAGAAACCCCAGAGCCTGGAGGACTCCGACTTGAGCCGCCTCTACACAGCCACATCCCTGATGCAGATCGATGACAACGTGATGAGGTGCGTCCACGCTCGGGGCTGGGGCCCGGGGGGTCTGGGGGGGACAGGAGGCCTCGGGCCAGCGCCGCCCAGCGTGAGAGTTTTCGCTTGCCCACGTTAGTGTTAAGGGCTCTCTTTTTTTTGTTTTCCTTTGAGTACGTCCAGTGTTTAAAAAACAGAAAATTTCACAGGAAAGAAAAAAATGCAAGGTTTTGGTTTCTCTGGGAAAATAGGAAGAGGATCTGCCCGCTCGCTGTGCGACCCTGCATGGCATCGTGGAGCTTGGCTGGGGGCCTGGGTGTGCTCACCTCGGTGGCTCACGGCCCTCGTCCTACCTGTGTGCTGGACGCTGGGCAGGCGTCAGGGGCCCCCTCACCCGCATCAGCGGTGGAGGAACAGGGAAAGGAAATATGTCTTATACCCGTCTGTGTCTCTATCAAAATCAAAGGAAAAATAAATAGACCAAGAGGGCTGTGAGCTGCAAGAAAGGTGGGCGGAGTGAGGGCAGCAACAGGAGCAGGAATAAAACCAACTCGGCAGTCCGATCTGATGACACACGTTGTTCTGCTCTTTTCCTGTGTGCGTGCGTGCGTGTCCCAGGAAGTTTCACGGCTATAACTCCCTGAAGGAATACTACGAGGAAGAGAGCTGCATGAGGTACCTGCACAGGGTGAGTGCCGTCACCGACTCGGAGGGCGCAGCGTCTCAGCACTGGGGTCCCGCCTCCCAGCTCCACTCCCCTGGGCACCCCTCCTACACTCCCCGGGTGGAAGCCCAGCCAGAATCTGGCTCGAACTGCTCCAGTGGTTGACTTGGGTTTATCACTGAACCAGACTCGGTCCCCTTGCGACCTCCATATATTAATGCCAGCTGCTCCTTAGACTGAACTCAAAACGCCTGCAGCGACCTGGCGAGCACAGAGTAGAACAGAGAGGCATTTCAGTACCCAGACGATGAGGAGCACGTCTGTCGACGAGGAGACTGGCTCATGCCAGTGCAGTTCCCAGCGGCTACAGTAACTCTGTGTGTATTAATTCAGTTGGTGGCCAGCCATAACTGCATGTGTTTTTACCTGAACCGGCACCAAGCCAGTCCCTCTCATTCTGTCTTTGCACAGTTGCTATTTTTTCTCAAGCCCAGGACCTCCCGTTGACCCGTCAGTGTCCACCTGTTGGTTTGGAACCCCCAACCCCCACCGGCCCAGCTGAAGTGGATAATTGTGGATTGCAACTGGGCCACCTGTCCTATCGGTCACCCCTCCTCCTTTAGCACCATCACCCAGGCTTTTGGTGTCTTCATTTGAGACATTACAGACCCGCTGAGCTGTCTAGAGCCCATGTTGGAGACCCCGTGTTACATACACTGCCTGGCGCGACTGTCCAGTGACGCCAGAGTGCCCCATCAGCATCTCCACTCGAATGAGAAGGGAGACCATTGTTGTTTTGCTGAAATGGGTGTTGAATGCAACCCTCCCAAGAGCTTCCTGCTATGCACCGAGGTACTTCTGTTTTTCACCTTCAGACTCTCCTGGGAAGGCTTCTGTGTCTGGAATGCAGTGCACCCCATTTTTCCTCCTTACAGTACAAACTGAGTAATGAGTGGGCACATCCCTGTTTGGAAAGCCATTTCCCTGAAAGCCATGGCTAATCTGAAACACGGCGAAGATCGCCAGAACTGTTTCGCCAGTGAGCTCCATGGAGCGTTTTCCCTTGCCCCATCAGAGCATGTGGGTCACCGGGGACCCCGGAGCTTTGCTCCTGCACACACACGCCTGCCAGGGCTGTGGTCACGGCGGCCACTAGAAGTCATGTCACAGCCAGGGAATCTAGGCATGCTCAGTCCGCCTGTTCAGCCGACTGAGCGGTGACCCCCCAGCCTCCCCCGCACCTCGCCTTTGCTTGGAGGACACGTCTGGGAGTGAATGTCAGCCTCGAATCAGTGGGATCGAACGGACACTGGTCATTTAATTCTTTTCATTGCCTCCTTGCAGATTTATGTGCCTCTCATGCTGGTGAATGCAGCGGATGACCCCTTGGTGCATGAAAGTCTCCTCACCATTCCAAAATCTCTTTCAGGTAAGTGTCTTTTCTTGCTGCTCCCTCAGCCACTCAGCAAATGGCCACCGTAAGTTCTGTCACCTCCACCATGCTGTCCCCTCCTGGCGGGGTTCTTAATTCAGTCTAGCCGGAGAGGGCCCAGGCGGGGTCTCCGCCCCGTGCGAGCGCCAGGCCCATCCTTTGTCTCCGTCGCCATGGGCGGTTGCGGAGCCAGTCTCTGGTGTTCGGTGAAAGCATTGTCTCGGGGTTAAGGTTCCGCTAAGTCTGAGAGTTTGACTTCAACAGATATTTACCCTTAAGCCTTGACCTGGAAAGCAAAAAAAAGCCAGTTCTGCTACCTCATGTGACAGTCAGCCTCTCCATCTGCTTTGAGGATAAAAATAGAAGCAACTGAAAGGAAGTGAAGACTGTCGCTCGTGGGTGTACTCCTGTGCCTCCCGCTGGCACAGTCTCAGGCCACACCGGATAGGAGATAAAGGAGAGACCAGGAAGAGGAAGGCAGCAGAGGGGAACCCTTGGGGAGTCCAAGGTCGCTTTGCGCTGAAATTCAGTTCCCTAGGATATCCTCTCCTCCCTCCGTGTCCTCTGCAATTGTCACATGCTAACCAGAGGGAAGAGGGGACTTCAGTTCTCTTACAACCCCAAGCTAGAAGAGTAGACAGCAGGCAGAGGACCCGCGCCCTGCCACCAGAGCTCCAGGGCACCCCGTCAGCCACGTGGGCAGCACACAGAGAAGGCAGCAGTTTGTCTCCTGAGCCGTAGTCCTGCTGTTACACAGAAATGCATGCACTAGCGACCGGAAGGAGACAAATAAAGGGGGTGAGACAAGAAAAGAGCCCCAGAGCCCCGGAGAGTGACAGTGTGCATGCCAGGAAGCACCCCGGGGGCCCGGAGCGGCCGGCAGGGGTCCCTGGAAGAGAGCAGCTTCCCGCCCTACGGGCTGCCCGTTGTGCACCCGCCTGCACTCATGGCCTTCACCGGCCCCTGTGCAGCTAACCCAAGTCACAGGCTCCGGGCCAGTCCTTCCCAGGATGGCACCGAGCATGCGCCGCGGGGAGCGTGGGCGTCTCCTGACACCGCCGGCAGCTTTACGGTCCCGTCTGGAAAGGTGGAGGTCTGTAACGGGACACCACGGACTCCACTGAGTCCACCGTGTTCTCCGGTAAATTCACGCTGAGTGCGAGTCCTTCCTCAGAGCCCGCCCCAGCAGCGTGGGCATCACCAGGGAGGGCGGAGGGGCAGGATCCGAGCTTTGGATGCATAAAGTTGGGAAGCGCTTGGGGAGCCTTAGCCAGTGCCTGGTTGCCCCTCACTCTCCCCCGAACCCCAAGATTCTGATACAGCCGATCTGGGTACCCCTCAGGGATCTTCACAGACCTCACCGGTTCTAATATGCAGCCACGTGTGAGAAACACTTAGGCTTCCAAGGACCTCCTAGGCTAGTGCCCGTTCTGCTCCAAAGGCAAGCTGCTGTCCCAGAACCTGCTAGGTCCCATTGTCTTGCCTGTCCCTCCAGTCTCCCTCCCACTCCGGTGACTGAGGCAGAGCGGGTGGCGGTCGGATGCCCTTCCCCTGCGGGGGGCAGCCTGGGCCACCCTGGGCGCGGCTCACCAGGGGCGGGGGCTCACTCGGCCGCCTTCCCCCTGCAGAGAAACGGGAGAACGTCATGTTTGTGCTGCCCCTGCATGGGGGCCACCTGGGCTTCTTCGAGGGGTCCGTGCTGTTCCCCGAGCCTCTGACCTGGATGGATAAGCTGGTGGTGGAGTACGCCAATGCCGTCTGCCAGTGGGAACGGAGCAAGTCCCAGTGCTCTGACACGGAGCCTCTGGAGGCCGACCTGGAGTGAGGCCCCCCGGACTTGGCGCACTCCAGGTGCCCTCTGGAACCCGCGTCCTTCACCGGCTGCTCCGGGTCCCCTCTCCCTCGGTGACCTGGACCTGTCCTCACACCATCAGCGGGGCCACCACCAGGCACACCTGCCCTGGAGTGGGCAGCTGGCCGCGGGAGCTCCAGGCTATTTTTGTGCTTAGTTTTCTCCACTGTGTCGTTGGCCATGGTGACACGCGACAGGCCTATCACCCTCCTGTCCAGCTTCAGCACCATCATGATTGCTTTGAAGCCAATGATATCTAGTTTTCCTGGTTAAAAATGTGTCAGAATGGCAGTTTTGCTTTGCCAATCGAAAGGCTTTGCCCCAAGACCCGCGAGGGACGTCTGTCGTTTCACGGTGGTCGTCTGTGTCCTCACACAGACCCGGAAATGAGTTCACCCGCCCAGGCCTACGCTGGACATACAGCTCAGCTCGGGACCCTGGGGACCCGGGCCTCGTCCATGGCAGAGAAAACTCCCCTGGGACACAAGCCAAGCTTCTCCCTGTCTCTGGAGACAGTGTCCCCGCATTTTTCCTGTGATGAGAAGGAACCTGGGGCCCTTGTTCAAAACCCAGCCTCCCAGGTCCCTCCCCTTGGAGAAGGCAGTTCAGTGGGTCTGGGAAAGGGCCTGGGGGATTTGAGTTTTGACCGGTGCCCCACCCGTGATTCTCATCACCAGGCAAGTTTTGGAAACACTGTTCTGCAATGCCTTTAAATTAGAAACATCTCAGTAGCTCGCTTTATTGGAAGTCATAGCTGGAGGTGTCCCCTAGCTCCCAGGGGCCTCGGTGTGCAGCTGCCCCTGTGTGACCTCATTGTGACATCTTGGCAAGGGTCTGGGCTGGGAGTGAGGAATTTGGGCTGCGTCTCACTGGCTATATGACCCTGGGAAAGTCCCTTTGAAGTCGAGTTCCTTCATCTGTAAAACGGGGGACTGGGACCAGGTAGATTGCCGAGATCACCACCAGTTCTGAAGTTCAATGACAAACTCAGTTTACTGAGGTTTGAGAGAACGTGCCTCTGGGGAGGCTGGGAGCTCTTCTCCCAGCGTGTAGATGGCATCACTGACCTGTGTTCTTTTGTTTTTTGGGGGGTTTTTTTGTCCCTCATTTCACATAAAGAGGTTTTTGGTTTTATTAAGCACTTAATTGTAATTTTTTTTTAACCCAAGTCTCTCTTAACTCTCACTTTTGATACCAAACAGTTCAAAAGTTGGCTCTGAGTTTGGGGAAAGATCTTTCCGACTGAAGAGGCATGTTATTTTGCAGCCAGATTTTTAACGTAACAGCCTGTATTTGTAGTCTGTTGGAGAGGTCTTTCCAAAGTGTGTCTTCTCAAAGGAAAATGTCACGCTAGGTTTCAAGTACTCCCTTTTCTCCAGTCCTGTGGTACTTGAATATCTAAAACCCCTGCACTTTGAAAAACCATCCGTTGTTCTCTGGAACGAAATGGAACTACGAGGGAAATTTGCTGGTTCATCTCCTTTGCTCCAAGACAGGCAGGAATAGAAAAAGTGGGTCTGTGTGGCTATTCAGGGACAGAGGGAGTCACCTGAGGGCCTGGATGCCACCCCTTGTGGCCACAGGTGGACACAGTTTGGGCATTGGTCCCAAGGGACTATGATGTAATGTCCGTAACCTGAAGAAATCATGTTTTGACAATCACCACATCATCCTAACATCGAAAACAGCCGTTATCTCAGAAGATTGTGATTTCCGTGGTCTCAGTTTTGCTTCGGTTTACACATACACCACCTTTGTCAGGGGACTCTCCCCCCAAGTCGTTTCCTTTTCACCTTGTGTTAGCACCAGTTGGCACGTTCCCAGCAGCCCCTCCCTTTGGAAGCTAGCCCTGTCCTTGGTCGCTTTCCCCTCGAGACCCAGCAACCACAGCTGTAACCTCGAAGTCCCATTGCCCACCCCTCTCTTCATCTCTTACGACGTTTTTGTGAAATTAGGTAAACGAAGCAATAACTTCATGGGGTGGTACGACCATCCCGAGAAGCAAAAGGCTCCTTTTCGTTTGCCTCAGGTCACGTCTCTTGACCTGTTCTGACAAAGTCGTGGCCAGGTACCAGCTCCCCTCAGGAGGAGACAAGCCAGTCGCACTGTCACACGCCCGAGGCAGGGATGAGGGAGGGGACCCAGAAGTCCTTGGTGGCCCTCGTGCAGGAGAGGCAGGGCTTGGGGACATGGTCTTCATTGTGGCACAACCGAAATTCACCCCACAGGAGTGTGGGGGCTGTGTCCCAGCAGAACGGGACTTACGTTCCCTTTGGGCGCACATGAACTCCACTGAAGGCCTTTGTTCGGGCTTTGGGCTCTCAGGCATGGAAATGAGAATGTGACCGTGGCTGTCTTAACAGGAAAATTGTTGTCTGCCCCTGAATGAGAGCACAGAAGCCCTGAATCTACGGAGATGCCCACTAAACAAGGGAGCAGCATTTTGTATGTAGGTCAGCAGTTCCCTCCCTCTGGCTCTTCTTGCTTTCTTCCTCAAGCCGTTCATTTGTGATGATGATGTGCGTGCTGTTGTTGCAATCAAGGTCCTATTTGGGCGAAAACTAGGCTGAATTTTCAAAGAGCATTTGAATGCTATATTTTAAAATCAGATTATGATGTAAGTTGCATAGACCTAGACAATTCAATTGCAGGAATAACACGTTTAAAAACCAAGGGCAGCAAGAAAGCACCCCCATTTCTCCTGGTTGTCCTCCCTGCCTCCTGAATCATTTGAAGACACTGGTGAATAACTGGTCCAGTCAGATTAAGATCATCTGGATGAGTTTATGTTAGGAGAGAGTTCAACAGAATTAAAGGAGCCCCCTTATTTCCTGCTGTGCGTTTGTACCAGTGATCCCAGGGCAGAATGGAAACAGAAAGTCGTTTGTTGTCGCCACATTCTTGTCACCTCTCTGCAGCAGCGTATATTTCTAGGGAGCCCTATGACAGACCGTAGGAGTGAAAATAGACCTGAACAGGGAATGTTCCTTTCTCAACATGGCGTTAAGGAACCAGCGTCCAGGAGACGAAGGTTCTCGTCCTAACTATCTTCAGTTCACATTGGATGGTGGGCCATCACCTCACCTCTCTGAACCCCCGATACCTCACCTTAGGCCATCTCTCGTCTCTTCACACGTCCTTGGCCTGGGCCCTTGCCTTCTGCAGTCTTTGCAAGTGGAAACGGCAATGTCAAGGCTCCAGGCTCACCTGGATGGACTTGGGGAGAGGGAGCTACCGCACTAAGCCTTTCCTGGTGAAGACCCTTGGTCTTGCCCAAAGCCTTGTGTCCTTGGCTTCTTTTCAGTCTTCCTCGTCATCTCAGTGTCCTTGCTGTTCCAAGGGTGGTCTTGTGACCGGGACAGGTGCACTCCGGGAACAAGACGAATACCCACCCCCGCCCACCACCCCTGGCTTTCTCTGTGACTCGGCCAGAGCGCTGAGAGTTCCCAGGGCAGAAATCCTTCCAGCTCGGTCATTCATTCTCAAACCGCCGTCTTCATTGAAGCCAAACTCTCTGGGAAGCCGCGCGTCGACGCCTGGCATCTGAATGAGCGCGGCCTTTGTCACTGTGTGACTTGAGATCGTTTTGCCAGCTCTGGGGAAACAATGCACGCGTTCTTGTTTGTGTGTGCCAGGCAAGCAGGTGTCTGAGATGTGAGAGGCTTTTCTTTCCCCTGTGGCATCGGTTCTGGCTTAGAGCTAAAGTGAAGATCCCTGGAACCTCCCGTTGAGTTGAAAGGACTCAGGTCTTTGTCTTTTAGGCAGGACAGGCGAGTTACTAACAAGCATTTCTCTGCAGCATCCGCTCATAGTATCATCTGGAATCGCTTTCTTTGCCCGGAAAGCCTTAATTTGTCCCTAGAATATCCCCCTGGTATTAGTAATACCACAACATCAGGGCAGTAGAATTCAGATTTTTCTGCTGAGGAAGTTGAAAGCGAAGCCACGGCAAAACCAGAGAACTGTTTCACGTGGCCTGGAAGCTCCTTGTTACGTTAAGCACCCCCACCCTCCGCCACGGGGGACCCAGAGCCCGCCAAACGCCTCATCTCTGATGCCTTTCCCCCTTCCTGGCCTCGCTCTGCTGTTCAAAGTCACTTCGAATTCCTTGGATGCTTCGAAAGGCTGTAAAAAGTGGCCGGCCGGTGGCCTTTAGAGGCCAAGCGACTGGGGAAGGACTTTTCTCCTCCGTCTGTTACCCGAGCAGAGGGAAGAGCCCCCGCCGCTTCACACAGTAGGATTGCTTTTGCCAAATCGCATTTGAGGCTAAGGGGGAGGTGGCCCCCCACACCCATGTTTTCTGAGCTGTTTCTGCTAGCACATATGTGGGCAGAGCTTCCATGTATCTGTAATGAATAAGCTGAGGTTCATTCCCAACGAGTGGATTAAGTCTTTTAACTCGACTCCTGTCAATTAGTGATAAATCAATAATCTACCTTCTCTCGCTCCTGGTCCCCATTAGCCAAGAAATCTACTATCGCCATAAGTCAGGGACAGTCCACTTAGAGCACCTCCAGAGACATCCTTCACCTCCGAGAGCACTCTCCTTTCAGCCCTTTCAGCCAGCAGTCCCCCAGAATAAGCTGCTGGCCCCTTTGGTCTCAGCGCCAGCCACTCCCCTCCCTGGCTGTTCGTGGGGGCGGACCAAGGCCTGGGTGTGGGAGTTAGGTTCCCCTCTGCCTCTTCCGTCTCTTCCGTTTCCCTGAAGCACAAGGCCTTGTAGAATCTTGTTGCCCCCCCCGCCCCCCAACACGAGTGCCAGGTGACCTGGGTCTCTCCCACTGCCTCAGGAAGACCTTCACTGTACCTGAGCTTTTGACTCCTGCCACTGCAGCTGCCTTAGCGACCCCAGGGGTGAGGGGCGGGGGCTGGGGACCCGGCTGGCACCGCCCCTTGTCCCGGTGAGACCCCAGTCCGCCACGCCCTTCTGTTGGCAGATCTGCTTCCAGACTGATTTTTGAAAACCATCACTTTTACATTCCTCGTTTTTGTTTGGTTTTTACTCTCTATTGTTTGGATCTTCTGAAACTTAAAATGCTGCCCCCGAAAATCATGTATTTTTGAGTTTGTGTCCTGAAACCCTCCGTGCTGCTGGATTTGGGGGAAGAGACAACAGGATCCTCCAGCACCGAGGTGTTTAAGATTTGCAACTAGCAATGCAATTTTTTCTAACTATGAGGATATTTACCTTTATTAAGAAATTATACTGAACAATGGTGTCCTCGATCATCTCATGTTCTCATATTACTTTTGGTCCTATTTTGATTCTCTGTGGTGGTAAACAAAGATCATTACCAACAAAAACTGTAATTTTGTTATCTTTGATTCAATGAAATTTCTTTACTTAAAAAAAAAAAATTAAAAGACTGAAAACGTATCTTGGCTGTGTGTCCTTTGTGTAGTGGGGGGTTTCTGTCCAAAAGGATTCCTCCTGGGTCTTCCCCCAAGCACAAGCTTGAGGGAAATGGGTGGAGCAGCCAAGTTCTCACCACGATTGATTTCTAACCCCGCCTTGCAAACAGATACCGGAGAAACGCCCAGCCCACTGGTGTCTTTACGAGCCCGACCTCTCCAGGCAAGTCAGCCAAGGTCTGAGATGAGTGGAGTATCAGCATTTTAAACTCTAAAGTGAGCCACGTGGACAGGACGTAGGGTGAGGTATACATGATGGTTGCTGGGGGCGATTCGAAGTCTTTTCTAACAGTCTTCTGTGAAGAGATCGAGTGAACGTCACCACGATTATGATTGTATTGGGTTGGTTGGATGATGATGGTGTTTTCTTCTCCTTGGTATCTGTCTGAATCCAAGGGTCTCCCAGGGCCAAGCACTGGCCCAGCAGGGGGAGTGACCCATGCTCCCCCGCCCCAACAGCCTGCCCTCCGAGTTTTCTTCCCTCCTTGCCCATGTAAAACCTTGGACAAGCTAGGTGGGTGGGGAGTGTTGGCTTTGGAGAGGGGACCTTGGCATGACCGACATCAAAGTGCATCGCTCTCTGGTAGGTCACTTCCCTCTGACTTCCAATCTCCCACAAAACAGCCAGACGCTTTAGAATTTAGATCCGAGAAAACCAGGGTGGTCGGCACTAATCTATTCGGGGCAACGCTATAGATTCATTCTCGGTGACATTTACCTCCAATCACTCGCTGTCCCCATGGTGCTAATATATCTTTTATTGTGCCTTTTGTTAACAGGCCCCTCAGCTGTAGCCCTGTAGGGCGTATTTGCCCATGGGAAAGACCGAACACCTGCCTGGATGGCCCTCCTCACTTCTCTCTCGGTGTCCCCCTCGCCGCCCCCCACGGCCCCCTGCAGAGCGGGGTACATGTGTCTAGTGGCTGGGCAGACATCCAGGCAGTTTGGCCTTGAACTGCTGGGCCTCTCCCCTCTCTCTCTGTGGCTGTGTGTGTGCCAGTGCTTCTTTGTGAGTCTCACTTTGTATGTCATTTGGAATCACTCCCACGTCTCTGCTGAAGACTGTTGGGTGTCCTCTTAGAGTAAGGTCTTCCTTTATGTGATGATGTTGGTGAAACTGACCTGGTATAAGTGACGTTAATGCCATTGCTCCTGTCCCCCTACACCACCTCTCACCCCAGAAATACACATTTGAGATGACGTGTGAGTCGTAACACAGCCCAAGGGATCTGGAGTCAAAGTTGCCAGGTTAGGGTCCCATCCCAGCCCCTTGACCCTGAGCAGGATTTCATCTTGACTTTTATTTTGCTTTCTTGTTTTTGTTTTTGTTATAACCTGTAAGCTGGGGATACGTATAATAAGAATGCCTATCTCTGGGTATTGAGAGATCCTGCATCACTAGCAAGCTCCCAAGTGGGGCAGATGTCCCCTTCTTGAGACCACTACGCTTTGAGTAGTGGGGCTCCCAGTAGCCTGGGGGCTCCCAGACGCAGCCCTGCTGAGTGTCCGCCATGCCAGCATCACACCCGCCACTGAAAGCGGGGTGAAAGGTGGTCCCATTCCCCCTTGGGTGACTCTTGGGCTCTTCTCCTGGCTGAAGGGTTGGGTGGCCCTCTTCCAGGACGATGTGGCCAGGCCGCCGTCCACCATCCCTTAGGTAAACTTGAGGCTCTGAGCAGCAGCCAGTCTCCTCCTGAGGTCCTCCGAGGCTGAGGCTGGTGGCCCGTTCCCTGCTGAGCCCTCCACCTGCGCCTTAACAGACCTCCATCTGCTGGCCGACAGTATTCCCCGAAGGGCTGCACGAGGCTCTCAGCAACACATCCTTGCGACTCCCTCTGGCTCTGTCCCAATGACTTTGACATGGCAGACCCCCCGCCTCATCCCAGATGTCGCCAGAAAGGAAGCTAGCTGTCCTGGGCAGCCCATAGTCATCACTGAAATCTGTTGCCCCCTTCCCGTACTTGGTGGCTTCCAAAAGACTATTTTCTTGCCCCTCTTCCTCTAATTACTGTGGTGGTAACCACTTGTAAGAATCAAGCACGGAGGCAGCTGGGATTTGGGGAGGCTGAGTGCACCAGATTTTAACCTTAACGTTCTTAACCTTGGGACGCGTTCTCCCAAAGGCGGCTCCACCTTCCTGGGCTGCCTCTGGCCCGGCCCGCCCACCTCCGTCCTCAGCTTGTGTTTGAGCATGAAGGGGCAGTACCAGGACACGGCCAGCAGGGGGCAGTGCCAGCCCACAGTCAGAGCCGACTCACGTCCCAACCCTATGTAGTTTCTGCCCTTTTCCTGCCAGGAACCAGCCTCCTTGGCTCCAGATATTCTAGCAGGAGGTCCCTCCGGAGGACGCTTTGGACCCTCTTCAACCACAGCAGCTCCGCGTCAGACCTGATTTGGAAAAGCAGAGCCTCAATGTTTAAAGCACTTGAAGAAGGCTTTGGGGGACATCCTCACTGGTCAGCCACCCACAGAAATTTGCTGATCCCTCCTCCAGCTCTGAAGTCCTGTGTAAATGTCATTTAGGACCATGGATTGTTCACTGTGAACATTATAAAGAAGGAAGTGACTTGGGCGATGAGCGTACACCACAAAGCCTAGAAGTGAAAGGATGTAAGAAATAAATACGTACCTTCACATACACGTGTACAGGTACCTAGTCATTTTGGAAAACGAGACAGAGGACTCTCTGTGGACCAGGGAAAGTCCTGAAGCAGTGAAAGCGGGAGGCATTGGGTTGAACCCACAACCTGGGAAATGGCTGAAGATCCTGTTCTAAAAGGTGGGTGCAATGCCAAAAGTGTTTCATGCCCACAAAAAGTGGGGTGACTCCCCAGGCAAGAGCAGAGAAGTCTTGGGATGATTCCTGGGGTGCCTCTGTGGGAGCAGCAAAGCCAGTCGACCCCGACCCATCACCCCTAGCCAGCCTGCAGCACCAGTGTCTGCCTGCAGGTGGCAGAGTCGGTGAGGACCGCGGGGCAGAAGGATCTCTCCGTGCCTGTGGCCCCATGTCCCCAGGAAGCCAGCCCTGCCCAAGCGACAGCAGCGTGCTCAGCAAACAGGTCTCAGAGACAAAAATGAGCACACACTCAGAAATCAGGGTCTGGCGGAGAGACCCCCACACACAGAAGGAGGGGGACACAGCGGCCACCCTGGAAGGAGGTCCAAGGCCCTGACCATCGCTGCATCCATCAGACTGCACCTGACCGAGGGGACCAGGCCACCCCAGAACGCAGCTGCTTCCAGCCTGTCTCCACCCTGGAGTTCCATGTGGAAAACCCTTCACCAGCTTGCTGGCTGCCAAGGTCACGGTGCTTGCCAGACCATTTGCACTTACAGCTCTTTGTCTTTCTTTTATTGTATTTGGGCGAAGAGACTCGGAAACCTGCCTCCTTGCCTGTTTTCATGGACCCTAAGTAGCAAAGCTTGGTGATGAAGACAGAGGCTTGGAAACTCAGCCTCACACAAGACCCTGTCCTAAAGCTTCAGAGGCAGTCGGAATGTAACTGTCCCCAGTTCTTCTGGTTCAAGGGAAGTCCCTCTGCCCTCTTGCTCACCCTCCAAACTTGGGAGGAGGGCGACACGTGAGCTCACTCAGGCTTAGGGAGGTTCAGGGGAACCACCGTCAGCCCAGCAGCTGTTTCCGCAGCCTTCCGGGTCCCGGGCAGCTGAGGAGAGGCCCAGGGATGCTAACTATAGGTCAGATGGCAGGACAGGTCTTCAGAAGGTAGCATTCTCGGCTTGGGCCCGGGGGCCGAAGAGCTGCTCAGCCACGACCTTGCCATCGTACTTGGGCAGCGTGCCCCCAAAGTCGGTGGGCAGGATGTCCTTGTCGATCTCCTGGAAGAAGCCGGACAGGTCATCTCCATGGACGAAGACCTGCAGGAAAGACAGAGCTGAGCAGGGGGTGCCCTGAGGATGAGGGATGGAGGGAAGAAAAGGGACAGGAGGACAAAGATACAGTGTGCCATCTCTGCCTGGTGACATCCTTCTCCATAATCCTGGTTGTGCTGTGTGTGCAACCCACTCAGTTCAGGACGACGGTAAGAGTCTGAGGAGGGCTCCGATGGGGCCCCCTCGTCCCCCCACCCTCATCCCTCTCGGCCCCCGAACGCCTGCCTGCTTCAGCCCTGTTTCCTTGGTTCACTCATGCCCCAGCGGAACGCTGAGCCCCCCGTGTTCCCAGGTACTCACCCTCTGGAGCAGCTTGCTCTTCAAGAAGGGCTTGACCATGTTGTAGGTCGTGGTGAAGTACCATGGCTGGTGGATGAAGTGGATGGCTTTGAACCGGGCTGGGAAGGAATCCTGCAGTGGCAGAGAGCACCCCGCCCCACAGCCCCCATGGCCTCAGAGGTTCCCACGTGCTCCCCGCCACCTTTCCCCACGGCATGAGGACAGGTTCATCTCATCACACGGTGGCCCCAGGGGACAGCCCGCTGAAGGGTCCTGCCCCCGGCCACCAGCTGGGGAGCCTTGGCTACACTGGGGCCCCAGACTGCACTTGCAAGGGGGTGGGGTGAAGGAACAGTAGCCCTGCTTGGCTTTTAGGTGATGAGTTTTCTGAACCCACGTGCCAGCTGAGTGGGCTGCAAACTAGTGCAGACCACAGGGACAGCACTGTCATGCCTCCTTGCCCCTCAGCCCCTCCCCGACCCCCACCTGCCCCAGGTAGTACACGGAAAGCAGAATGAATGAACGTGAACACTTGGCACAAAGTTGGTCCCGGGCACGTGTCTGTGGTTGTCATTACTCCTGTGGCACTAGATGGTCACCTTCTCAGGTCCCTGCTGGCACTGTTGAAGCAGGACACTGGGCCCAGCCTCCCGACCTGTGAGCGGCTGGCTCCGCAGGATGCCCAGGGCTCAGAGGCCTCACCTGGAGCATGTCCACCATCTTCCGGAGGTCAGCAGCCCGGAGCCCGGTGGCCTGCTGCACGGTGAAGCCCTTGAAGTTCTCCACGATGCAGAAGCCATTGATTTGAGTTTCCTCATTCTCCAGTAGCTTCTCCAGGATGAAACAGTACGCCTGCAAGATCTTAGGCACGGAGTGAGCAGGCTGATAGACCTGACCCACCAAGCTCAAGGGCCCGAGGGAGAGCTAACTAGTATGTCCTTTACCGGAGGTAATTTGTCACAGGCTTGGAGCCGGAACATCCGCCCTCTGTGGCGGCATCCCAAGAAAATAACCTTGAATGTCACATCCAGGGTTAGATGCCAGAGTGTTTATCCTGGTACCCTTATAATAGTGGAACAACCGAAATGTCTGGTGAAATTAAGGTATAATCGTGCTGTAGAATAATCTGGAGCAGTTAAAAATGATATATAAGGCTAATGATGCAGGGAAATGTCCATTCACGTATATTAGTGTAGGGTGTGATCCATTTTTATTTTTTAAAGTGTGTGTGTGTGTGTGTGTGTGTGTGTGTACATGCACATTGTGCATATATGTGTATGAATGTCTGTGTCTAGGCTTCTAGAAAAAAATAAATTGGAAGGGTGTCAATGGTAGAACTCTCTGGGTGGTAGAAGTATGGATTAATTTCAATTTGTGATATTTTTGGTATTTTTTAAAATGAGTAGATATAAAAAAAAAAAATTAGGGAGTTCCCTGGTGGTTTAGTGGCTAGGCTTTGGCACGCTCAACGCTGCCGCCTGGGTTCGATTCCCAGCCAGGAAACTCCCCCACCCCCCCAAAAAAATAATAAAAAAATAATAAATAAAATGAGTAGGTATCACTTACGGAATAGGAAAAAGACCTGTAAGTTTCTTCCTTAACACGTGTGTGTGTGTGTGTGTGTGTGTGTGTGAGAGAGAGATAAGATAAGGTGTATATATGCCTCAGTCCTAAAGCCAGTATCTTATTTAGTGGAAAACACTAGAGGCAAGATAAAGGTGTTCACTATCTCCACCACCATTTAACTATGTGTTGGAAATATTAGCCAATACAATCAAGTTTTTTTAAAAATCAGGCATAAGAAGAAGAAAAAAGAAAACTGGTCCCCTCTATGTACAGATAATATGATAATATTCTTGGAAAACCCAAGAGATTCAATTTATAAAATTAACAAAAGAATTCAGTGAAATACCAGGATATAAAATAAATATTAAAAGCAGTTACCTTCATATATACAATCAATAACCAATTAAAAGATATAATGGAAGAGAAAGCCCCATCTATAGGAACGACAAGCAATACCTAAGACACACTTAAATAAGAAATGTGCGTCATGTTTGTAAGGAAAGTTTTGAAACACTCCTGACAGCTCCAACGTCGGTTTGTGAAAGGGGAGCACAGTGTCTGTGGACAGAACAAGGCATGGATGCACCAGCATTCGTCGAGAGGCTGATGCTCCCCAAACCCGTTGTTTGACAAGTCCTGTCATCCCCAACTTCCTCCTAACGTTTCTTCTGGAGCTAAAGAAGTTAGTTCTGAAGTTCACAGGGGAAAGTCAGTATGCAACGATAGCAAGGACAGCCCTGAAAACCAGGAGAGGTAAGGGCAGAACGAGCCCCAACAGAAATGAAACCCTTGGTACCGTCTCTCTATCGGGCACGGCGTGCTGCTGGAGCGTGAGCAGACCGCCGGAACGGAATGCAAAGTCCAGAACTAGACCCAAGTAGCAGGCAGATGAAAACCGAGAACATGATGGAGATGGCATCTCGAGTCACTGGGGAAGAGGTGGCCTTCTAAATAAATCGTGTTGGGACAACTAGACAGCACAGCCTAAAGTGAAGTTGTACTACTCTTAGGCTTCATGGCACATGCCCACCTGCTCACCAACCAAACCTAGTCCTGCCGCGCTTAGGACGGCTCTCTCAAGGGCTGCCGCAGCCACATCGCAGATACGGGGTCTGGCAGAAGTAACGCCCTTTTTAAATGAGCTCGTAATCCATAGCAAATCTTTTATTACAAAATCATAACCATGTCCTTCTATCACATGACAGTATTTTAACTACTTTAAAAAAGGCGTTACTTCTGCCAGGACCTGGTCTCTCAATGCAAAGTCAGGCAGCTAAGTAAATTGGACCCCGTGCTGCCCAGAACCTCTCCTAGCCTGCCCTCCACGAATCCCTGTTCTCTGTGTCGATCTTAGCATTCAGCATTTGGCAGCGCTGACCCCAGCTCTTGCTCCACAGCTGTCACCCACCCTTGGCAGGGACACCAGAGGGTAGCCATGTATTGGCCAGTGGGCCCCGCCTGCCAAGTCGCTAGGTTTTCCAGCTGTCTTGGCTATCCTAGAAATCCTCCCACATCTGGAAAGATCTCATGGAACTGGTTGCCTGTCTCCCCAATCCCCCAGACCTCCCCAGAGCCCAACAGAGGCCCAGCAGTGGGAAGGCAGGCAAGCCTGCACTGACCTCGTCGAAGGTGATTTCTTCACAGTCCCACTTCTCGATGTTGAAGAGCATGACCACTCGGCCATACTTATCCCGACTGGAGAGGACACCAGGGTAGCCAGCCTCAATGGTGCAGCGGATGGCCTCCAGGGACAGGCTGTCAAAGAGCTCAGGGTACTGCAGCCGGAAGTGCACGTAGCCTGGCCGAGGCAGAGCAGAGGAGCCCCCCCTCAGGGAGCCAGCCCACCCCAGGGTGGCACACGGAGCGAGTCCAGAGACCCCCGTATGACCCCACAGGACACGCCACCTTTCTGAGGATAAATAGCGGCCCTTCTCACCAAAGTGTCACGAGAATCAAACAAGAGTCTAGGCATGAGCATGGAAATGGCACGCACACGAGCGGTCGTCCTAAATCTGAGGGTGACAGTCACTTGTTCTGTCCTTGCTCCCACCAGCAGAGGGACAGGTCTCTCAGGTGGGTACAGGGTCAGCTGGGTGGGGGTGGGGAGAAGCCCCCAAGATAACATCCAAACCCCAAACAGGACACAGAGGCCCTCTGGCTTCCGACCAGCCTGACCGTCAATTAGTAACATTCGCGGGGAGGAGGGAAGAAACAAGAAAAGGAGGCTCGTCGGCCTGCCCCGGGCCTGCTCAAGCACCCCGTCCCTGCACCAGCGCCAAGGCGTGGATTTCCGGCGGAAGCCTGTCTTCGTGCAGCGCGCAGGCAGGCCCGGGGCGGTTCTGTGCACCAGCCTCACTTCTGCTCCGCGTGGGCGTCAGGGAGGGGCACCATACACCCACCTTCCCTGCAGCGCTGCAGGGCCAAAGCCTAGCCTCCGGGGAAGGGGGCAGTGGAGGGGGATCCACCTAGGTGGCTGAGTTCTACTCAGTGAGTCCCCGGACGGACGGGGAGAGGGGGGAGGAGTCAGACCTCTAGGAACCTGGTTCTGCCAGGCTCATTCATTCATTGTCAGAGCTGAGCGGCTCACGGGGGCTGCTGGTCGGTGCGCCCACTTAACAGGTAAGAACGGGAAGGCCCCGAGACTCGCGCAGGGCAGGCAACGGGGAGAAGGCGGAGGAGTCGGTCTCCTCAGTGGCTGCGTGAAGGTCAACACCAACCTCACCACCCCACCCCCACCCCCACGGCGCCCCGTCCCGCCCCGCCCCAACCCCGCAGCCTTCCTAGGGCCCTTTCTCCAGCATGAGCTTCACCTCTGAGCAGCTCATAGGCGCGGCCCACGTGGAACTTCCGCGCGCGGATGAAGCGCAGGAAGAAGGCGCTGTCCCTCCCCTGCACCTTCTGGGCCACAGCCCGGGCCAGCTCTGGCCCGCAGTCCGCCTGCGCCCGCACTAGCTCCTGCAGCTCTCGCACCGCCTCTTCCCGAGTCTCCTCCTTCTCGTTCAGCTCGTCCCTGGCCTGGAGCAGAGTCCGGCGGAAGCACAAAGTCACAGGCGAAGAGGGACACACGCGTGCCCAAGCGGCAAGACCAGCGACAGGCAGAGGGGGCTGGGGCTGGGGCTGGGGCCGCTTCTCTGTCCTCGGGGCAGCATCGGCACTGGCGGCGCCTCAGGCCCGATTATTTTGGGAGAATATGAATGCAAACTTCTCCTGCTGGGTTGTTTGCAGGAGAGAGCCAAAGGTCCGAGGTTTCTAATTCCAAGAGCCTACACTTCCTGGAGGCCTTGGTTAGCACCCTGCCACGTCCTTTAAACACCTTTTCCATCTTTGTCACAACCCAGCACAGTAAGGTTGCTTTTCTCCCCATTTCTCAGTATGAGCATGCCTCAGGCAGCTCTGTTATTGGACAGAATGAGGGGTGGAAGGGAGAAGTCGGAATGTCAGGTTTGGGGGAGCTCAGAGCACCTTTCGCTTCTGAAGCCTGGAGAAACAGATGGAAATCAGAAGCCCAGGCTCCACTCACCCCCAAGACAGCTCTGACAACCTCAGCAGAGTGCAGTCTGAGAATTTCTGACCTGTTCCCACAACTTTCTCTCATAGGTTCAGAAGGCAAGGACCAGAGAGGGAAAGCAGTTTGCCCAAGGTCACACAGCAAGTTGGAAGTAGGTCGCATTGTCAAACTCAGGCCTCTTGCCTTTCTCGTTGGGGTAAGTTGGATCCCTGTTGCCCATGCACACTTGCAAACCATGTTCCTAATATCAGAGCCTAGGATGATCCCTAATCCAGAGGCCCCAAGTCCCAGGATTTGTTTCAGGGAACTCTGTTGGTGCCATAGACTTGGATTAGGCTCACTGGTCAGTCCAGTGGCTGCCATGGCCCTGACCTTCAGGATGGCCCCTAAACCAGGCCAGCCCAGTAGGTCCAGGATGACCTGGATTGCTGGAGCTGGACCCTTCTACTGGAGGGAGGATGCTGTCAACATTCCCCCCTTGTTGCCTCTCTAGGCTGCCGCTCCCCATGCCCTTGGCCACCTCACCTTCTGCACGGTGTGGGGGGGCAGCTCGATGCACCGGCCAAAGACGGGTCCGTGGTCCTTGGTTGTCAGCCGCTCCAGCTGGGCACGGAGCTCCTGCTCCTCTTCAGGGACCATGCGGAAGGTGCCCGCCTGGGCAGAGAGGACTCAGGAAAAGGCGGAAACAGGCCTGAGAGAGCCCGTGCTTTTGCCCAAGGTCACTGTTAAGCCTCCTCTCTTTGGACGGGGTCAGGGACCACAGAGAAGTGGTAGGGGTGAGTGCCCCTAACTGTGGGCAGAGCAGATGATGGAGAAAGGGGGAAGGTGGATGGAGGGGAGCCCCAGGGCTCAGCAGTACTCACCCACTCTGACATGCTGCCTCTCAGAGACTCAGAGTCCTGGAAGGAAGAAGGGCCGCTCCCTGTGTCCTGGTCTCCCCACGCAGCCTCTTCCCTGGGAGAGGAAGCCAGGGCTGAGGTGGGATGGAGCAACTCTTCTGGTACCGTTCAGCCTTGAGTGGATCGGAATCACCCCAGGGTGTTTGTGGGAAATGCAGATGCCTGGGCCCTGCACCCTGTGGCTCCGACTCAGGACGTCTGAACTGGGGTGCAGGAAGCTGTGCTTTAAAGCCGCGCCCCCAGGGGCTCTGAAGAAGAGGATGCTTAGGCTGCATGTTGGGAAACACTCCGAGGAGGAGCGCGCACAAAAATAACTCACAGCTCAGTTCTTAAGACGAGTTGGCCCTGCCAGGAAGACTACGGGCAGCGTCCATTCCAGTGACATGACGTCAGCAGGATGAGGCCCTCCCTACCCCATCTGTGGTCCTCCTCCTCCAGCCCCAAGGGGGCCTTCGCGGCCTAGGAGATGGCCCCTTCCCCAGTGCTTTGAGGGGTGATGACTGGGTACATAATCACAATACTGGGGGGGCGGTTCTGTGCTCTGTGATCCCCTAAGTATTTTCCAATCCATGGCCTCCGAGCCTAGCCTGGCATTTTTATTCCCACTTCACAGAGCAGGAAACCGGCCCGGAGACTAAGTGACTCGCCCAAGGTCACACCGCCGGAACCAGCCAGGGGTCAGGACTGCAGCCCACGCTGTGACTTTCTGTCAGCACCAAGACGCAGCCCGGTGTGGCCCAAGTCAGACCTGGGTTCACATTCTCTCTCTTCCACTAACAAGGTATGTGACCTAACCTGAGCCGGGTTGTCCCCTGTGAAAGACAGATGGAGGCCTTATGAAGTGCATTATAATAAATAAGGGACACGGAAGCAGTGCCGGCCACCACAACAAATCTCGTCCGTTGCCCTCGTGACACCCTGCCCACCCACTGAGTCCTTTTGGAGACAAGCTGTTCTGTTTCCAGATTTTCTCCTCTGCTGCCTAAACGTCCCCAGTGCCTTCAAGGACCCATCACCAGCACGCTCCTGCCACTGACCCGGTTCCCGTGGGTCACTTCTGTCACCTCGTCACTGCTGGTAAGGGCAGAAGTGGTACGTGAACCGTTGGCACCGAGGGTGCTTTGACACCTAGAGCCAAGGCATCGGCCAAGCAAACTGCCACGAGGTCAGTGACACCTGGGTTTGCATCAGGTTTTGTCCTCTGCCACCTGCGTGGCCTCAGGCAAGCTGTTTAAGCTTGTGGAAGCTCAGTTTCCTCATCTGCGAATTGGGGCTAATAACCATCCCTACCGAACAGAGCTGTGAGGAAGGTCGTAGAATTTCTGTAAGGTCCTTAGCCCGGTGATTTGCTCTAACTCTCAAGCTCCTCTTCCCTTTCTTAGCATCATACTGATCATGACCCCAACTCAACAGACTTGGGGAACCCCAGGGACTATCTGAAGGTCTCCCATGTCCTGCCTCTCCCACTCCATAGCTCCAGCCAGGGCAGGGCCATTCTAGGGGCTGCAACCCACCCCCGGGAGCCAAATCTAAGCCACCTCTCTGGTGGGTAGACTTCCAAGTATGCGGGCACGGAGGCAGACAGAACTGTCGTGCTGTCACTTGGGTTTTACTAGACCGGGCATGGAGAGGCTGACAGAACTGCCCCCGGCCAGCTAACCAGATTAGCAGGACAACATCCTAGATCTTCGGAGCAGAGGGGTACAGTCAGTACAGCGGCTCTTTATACACATATGTGCACTCTATTAACTTTGATTTTGAAAATACCAATGTAGGAGCTGTCTACATTGAAGAGGTGCCCACGCCTCACCCCACACCAAGGCTGCGTCCTGCTCGCTAGGGTTGCCAGATAAAATACAGAATGCCCAATTCCATGTGAATTCCAGATGAACAGCATCCTTTCTTTTTCTTAAATACAAGCACGCCCCAAATATTGCATGGGACATACTTATACTTCAAAAATATGTGTTCCGCATCTGCAATTCACATTTAATTCACATTTAATTCACATTTGTTTGCTACATCTGCCATCAGGTTGGTCTGGCTCAGCCTGGAAAGGGGCCAGTCGGTGTCCGTTTTACAGGTACCTGGGTTGTGGGCTCCCCTCCTCTCGACTCCTCACCCCAGCCCTGGGCTCCCTGGCCCTGCCAGGGCCCTGGCACTGACTTACCTGCCAGGTGGGCAGCTCCTCCTTGGGGCCACCTAGTGCCGGCGTCCTGGGGGAGCCCTGGGGGTTGTCTCCGCTGGGCGGCGAGGCCCAGTCAGCAGGCTGGGATTACTGTGTCACAAGGAACTTCTCAGGCCCAGGGAGGCCCAGATTGGGGCATGCACAGCACCAGGGGGACGGGATCAGCCGGGGCAGGGCTGCAGCCTCCTCAAAGCCCTCCTTTGTGTGGTCTGCTCCTGAGTTCCTGCCCGGCCATGTGGAAGCTGGGCGGTGGGGGTGGGACCTACTCCAGTCCCAGTCCCTCCCTCCTGCCCTCTTTCTCATCGCAGGGGGCTCTGAGAGAGCTCACCCCAGGGTGACACATGCAGGAGGCAGAGGGAAGTTTTAAACGGGATTGCCCATGCAGTGGCAGCTGTGGCTGATTCAGGCCGGTCACCCTCTCCCCCAGCCCAGCAAGGCCTGGCAAGCCTGGTGTCAGCTCCACACTGAGTGGGGCCACTGGGAAATGTTACTAGTTAGGCTGAGCCCGGGGGAGGATGACACAGGCCGGCCCGCTCTCGAGGCAGTATGGTGCAGTGGTGGGAGCCTGCTCGGACTGCCCACTTTGAAATCCTGCTCCAGCACTTTCTAGCTGTGACTCAGTTTCCTCCTCCAAAACGTGAGGCCAGGCTCATGGCTTTAGTGAGGGTGAAATGCAGTCGAGTGCTTAGCTCAGTGTCTGACACTACAGGCCATTGACCCTCTCAGGCCTCAGTTGCTACTCCTGTGAAATGGTATTAGGGGCTTAATTGTGTACCCTCAAATTCATATATTGAAGTCCTTTCTCCTAGTACCTTAGAATGTGACTGTATTTGGAGACAGAGTCTTTAAGGAGGTAATTAAGGTACATTACCTTACTTTATTTTAGGTCATCAGCGTAGGCCCTGACTCAATATGACTGGTGTCCTTAGAGGACACGGACACACACAAAGAAAAGACGGTGCAAGGACAAAGGGAGAAGACACCGTCTACGTGCCAAGGAGAGGATTCTCAGAAGAAAGCAGCCCTGCCGACACCTCAATCTTGGACTTGTAGCCTCTGGCATTATGAGGAAATGAGTTTCCGTTGTTTGAGCCACTCACTCTGCAGGACTTCGTTATAGCAGCTTTAGCAAATATAGGTGGGCCACTGGATGTTTCCCCCAGCTACTGCACAGGGTACGAGGCTCATGGAAGACAATGGTGTGGGGTTGGGGGGGCATTGAGAACTCGGGCTGGCCCACAGGAAGGAACCATGGAGGCCCCAGGAGAGGCTCTGTCGGAGCTGGGTGACGGACTCTGTCACAAAGAATGTTCCTGTGCACCAAGAACACTTTGGAGTTTGGAGCCGTCAGGAGGCCAGCAGGCCAGCAGGCCCTCTGCGGGGAGCAGAGCTTTCTCTGGCATTAGCTTCTGCCCACTGCCCTTCTCCTGCCTCTGTCCTGCCCCCATCTCAAGAGTCACATTCGTGTCTGGCTTCTGCAGCTGGAACAATGGTGCCACTGTGTGAGGGGAGACGCGGCCCTCATTGGCCCAGGCACCTGTGCTGCCACGGCAAACAACCGGGGGCTCCCGGGCTCTCTCTGCCAGGCTGGGGGCAGGGAAGGAGGGGCCATCTGCTACGGCCCCGTCCTGTACTGTGGCAGGTGCCCTAACCAGTACCATCTCATCCAGTCCTGCCAGATGTGAGGCAGACTGTAACGCCCCTTCTGACAGAACGGGGGACTGAGGAGGGCGGGAAAAGGACCTGCTGGAAGCCATGCAGCTGGGAAGGAGCAGAGACCCGGCCCTTCATTCACCACGCAAGGCTGCCCCTCCTCCAGAAGTGCCGGCCACACAGCTGTGACTACCCCGGGAAGTCACACCTTTCCCCTGACTCATGGGGAAGGCGATGTCACCTCACTTTCCTGGGAGCAGCCCCAGAGGGCCAGGGTCCGGTCACTAGCTTTCCCTCTTCGGCTAGTAATACCTCTGCTGGGCTAGGGAGGACCCTACGGAATGGACCTCAACCCCTCCTTGGAGAAATGGGAAAACCCAGCTCCCGGGGGTCATTCCCCACTTTCCTTAAAACAACACAGTGGGAACGAGGGTGCCCCAACTGGCAGGGCCTAGCCAGCCAGGCTGGCAGCCACCTGGCTCTGGAAAGCTCCAGTTCCTGCACAAAGGAGCATCTGCCCTGTGGCGGTGGGGGCATGGCGGGGGAGGGGTGCCAGAGATTCAAGCGACCAGGAGTACAACGAGCAAATCAACGAGCGCTTGTCCGTGGGGTATTTTAGAATTAAGTAGGTCGAACAATATGATGACAGTGAGTTTAAAGATCTGCTGGGAAAGTTGAGGTCATCTGCTGAGAGTAGACGAGGAGATGGAAACATTGGAAATAATCCTCTGGAAGAAAAGAAAGAGACACTTACTGGGGAAGAGGCTCTGCCCATGGTGAATGTCCCCTTGAGACTGGTTATAATGACTTTCGGGACACCCACGAACACAGTCCCGTCAATTCTCCAGCACAAACCCAGCAGGCTAGCTAGTGCTCCAACAAAGGAATACGGCGGCCTCGTTCGGGGGTAGGGTTTGCAGGATGGGTGGGATGGAAGGCCGGACAAGGGGGCGAGCTTATTGGCAGAAATGCACTTGAACTATTAAAGCTTGGAATTAAAGACGGAGGAGGAGGCGATGGGCAGTGAAGATTGTGGAGGAGCGGGTAGGGGGCAGTGATTGGCAGGCACACTGGACACACAGGGAGTGGATGTCTGAGAGGTGATGTTGGAGGTGGCTCAGGTTTGTGACCAGGAGAGCGAGTGGCTGAGGTGCCATGAATGAGAAAGTCACAAGGATGGGGAGAGGAGCAGCCCAGAGGCCTCGCGTAAAACCAACGCTCCACCTCGGTTTTGCCACCACCGGCCGGCAGGAAACGGGTGGAGTGGAGAGACGGTCCTTCAACAGTCCGGTTCGCTGGCTGTACAGCCAGAGCAGTGTGGCCGGTCCACAACGGGGCCTCTTACTTTCTGGACGCTTTTGATTTTGTCATAATTTCAGATTTACAGAAAAGTTAGACGATTAATACAAAAAATTCCCATCTGCCTCTCACCCTAGATGTTAACATTTTTACATTTGCTTGATCATTCTCTTTGAATAGATACATGTTATTTTTTTTTTTCTAAATCATTTGAGTAAGTTGCAGACATGCCATCCCTCTACAGCTAAATACTTTGGGGTGTATTTCCTAAAAACAGGAACATTCTCTTAAATCAACCACAGTACAATGATCAAAATCAGAAAATGAACACTGGAATTATACAATTGGGTCATCCATAAACCTTAACCAAGCATCACGGATGGCGAGGGGCCAGTTTTTAAGGAAGGAGCTCATAAGGCAGGCTTTGTTGGGAGAAGAGGAGGTAAAAGTCACCTTTTTCCTTGGGAAGCTAAAGGACTCCTCTCGGGAATAACCTTCCAGCTCAGCTGCTGCGTGTCAGCCACCTGTCACCCCTCAATGTTGGGCCAGAAGCTTGGTGGAAGGAAAAAAATGGTCCAGAAGGGTCTTCACCATCTTAGACAAGGAGCCGGCTCTGTGCTAATGCTGGGATGTGGCACTGGAAACAGTAACAAGCACCTGCCACGGTGGGTTTACATCCGAGGGGTTACTGGAACCTCCACTGGCACAAGGAGTAGGATGGCCACCTCCCCTTTCTAGAAGCTTCCAATGCAAAAATCTGTGCGACAACCACTTGATTTGTCCCCTCTCGCCCTGACGTTTTCTTCAGCAGGCCACAAGCACAGCGTAATCAGTCAAGACTTCGCGCCCGCTACGCCTGGGCCACACTGCGCATGCTCACTCGGTGGTCCCGAATTCGAGTTCTCACGCCGCGCCTGCCCCTAACTGTGAGTGGGAACGTCCGGGGACTCCCATCGGTTCTCCCCACCCCATCTGCCTTCATGGTACAGTCTACCGCGGGCGTCCGGCGGCGGAAGTGAGCCGCGGGGGCGGGACCTGTTGTTCGGAGCGACGGAAGTAAGACGACGTGCGATTGAGCGGGCTTTTTTGAAAGTCCATGGTGGCGGTGAGGCTGAGGTAACCGGGGCGAGGGGACTTTGCGTGCGGCCCCGGCGGTGGGACTCAGCCCCGGAGAGAAGGGAGCGGGTCTGTGAGGACAGAGAGGAGGACCGCCGACGTGCGGCGGTGTTCTTGCGCCGCTGTCTCCTGCCGCGTCCCTGGGCTTTTCGCAGTTCCCTCTTGGCGGGGCGTGTGCACTTAAGCCCTCCGGTGAAGTGTTTTCTCTCCATCCAGGTTCAGCTCCTACGTCCGAGAAATTTCCCTTCCCAGGCCTTTGTCACTACCAAAATAGCCCCCGTGACCACCTACCCCTGCTCTTTCTCCTCACGTCCTCCCGACCTTAATCTGCACATGGGTGCCAGATTTCAGCGTCCTCAGATGCTGTGTCAGTCTTTTGCGCCAGCGTTTTTGGTGGTTGTCTATTATTTGCACGATAAAAGCTAAATGTGTTCACCTGGCATTTAAAATCTTGGGCAGTTTATTCCCAACCGTAGGCAGGCAACCTACTCATTTTCCCCAAATAAGTTTTGCAAATTCTCGAATGATCGCGTTTGTTTATGATCCGCTCCTTCCCAGCGATGTCGAATGAACGCCATCTAGCTATCTCGACCATCTTAATTTAGTCTCTCAGCTCCAGTTCAAGGTGTCCTCTGCTGGGAACGCTTCTTAACATTTGAACACACGTTTATTTCTTTAGCCTTGTTAACTTCTCATTTGTTTTTATACCATTTAATTGGCACTTTGTATTGACAGTGGTATTTATCCTTTATTTATCAAATATTACTGAATTATGTGCTTCTAATGCATATTCTTGTGCATGTATTTATAATAATTATACATTAGATAATACTTTTAAATGACAGCTTTGTTCTAGGCTGTGTTCAGTGTAGATGCTAAAAACTATGGTAAAAATGTGGGCAAAATTACGAATTCACTGGATTAAAATACAAGTTCCTAATAAGGAAATGCCAGGGAATGCTCAAGGTTATTTTGTTTGGATGAGCATCACCTACTCACACTAGCCAATACTCTTTAGCCTGTTGAGTACCCACCGGTATATGTTGTCTGGTATATCTATGAAGTACTCAGTTAACAGGGAAGGGAAAAAGAAATCAAGCTTGTATACTTCTGGAAGTTTCATCAGCTCTGACATTTTTGCCTTACAGTTTCCTCATATGTGCAACAATGGACCAGAAAATTCTAGCTCTAGCAACAGAAAAAACAGCAGACAGACTGCAGGAATTTCTTCAAACCGTGAAGGAAGACGATGTGAGTACTGGGAAGCAAGTTGTACTAAAAGCAGATGTCACACATGATGACAAATTCAAAGTACATGTTAGAAAAATTATTCTGCCACCCCTACTCTCCTTAGGAGGCAAGGATTTATTTGGTAACACTTCACATTGAAATTATTAGTAAGAAAACCAACCCAACTGTCTTTACTGTAAGTAAATGATTATGAAATGGGACAATAATTACCTAATACTAGGCTGTTCATTGTGCCTAATCTTACTCTACTGATGTACTTTTTTTTTTTTTTTTTTGCTTTTTTTGGTATGTGGGTAGCTCCCTGGCTGGGAATCGAACCTAGGCCGCAGCACTGACAGTGCCAGCGCCAAAGCCTTAAGCCACTACACCATCAGGGAACATCCCTGTACTTTTTTTTTGCATATTAAGTGATATCAGCTTATTCAGATCCCTGCATGGAGAAGAATCTCCTTAAAGTTAACCTATTCTAGCTGAAATTTTCTCCTTTTCCTCAAATTATTGTTTATCTCAGCCTTTGATTTGTTTCTTTTTTCTTTCTTTTTTTTTTTTTTTTTTTTTTTGGTATGTGGGTAGCACCCTGGCTGGGAATCGAACCCAGGCCACAGCGCTGACAGCACCAGCGCTGAAGCCTTAAGCCACTACACCATCAGGGAACTCCCTGATTTGTTTCTTTTATAAATATTTTTTGAACATTTTCCTGTCACTCTTTCCCTTTCTGTTCTACTGTTATATAAACTCTTGAGTCAAATTGTTATGTCCATCTTGTTCATCCTTGGTCCCTGGTGCCTAGGAGAAAGAACATGCTCAAAAATATCCGTTGGAGATTTCCCCAAGGACATAGCTCAATACCTAGTACTGATTAAGTACTCAATGTTTGTAGTATGAATAAAGTTCAGTCCTGACAGCCTAGCATCATGTGAACCTGGTCTATCTAAATAAATATGTTGTCTGTGATTCCTGAAGTCTCTGAAGACTGTGAACCAGACAGATGAGTATTTTTTCATGGTGGGAGTTTAGGTCATTGGGGTAAAGAATTTGATGCCAGAGACTTGTAGTATTTTTGTTTGTTGGTTTGTTTTGTTTTTGGAGTATGTGGATAGTTCCACTGGCTGGGAATCGAACCCAGGCTGCAGCGTTGACAGCGCCAGCGCCTTAAGCCACTACACCACCAGGGAACTCCCAGCTTTTCTTTCTTTGATTACAGCTAACTGCTCTTCTTCAGAATCAGGCAGTGAAAGGAAGAACTGCTGGAGCATTCCTGAGAGCCATCTTCAAAGGTAATAATAATTAATGCTACTTCTGTCTCCCTTGGTTATTTGGTAGCTTTGTTTCCTTTTGGTACATGCTGCTATTTTTCTTACTGTTTGAAGCCCCACTGAGTGTTGTATTTTGGGGATTTTGCAGAATCAGCTAAAGCAGCAGTCTCTTATCTTGTGGAGTTTACTAATTTTACTGAAGGAAGTTCAAGTGGTCACTTGGGATTGTATTGTTAGTTTTGGGGCCTGTAAAGGATGCATGTCATGAAATTAGCTTTGGTTTACTTGTGCCTTTAAAAGTGTGGAGAACAGCTGTGTTTAGTACTTAATCTGTGCTTAACAAAGGGGCTAGGGAGCTCTGGGGTTTAATGAACTGAGATTATTTTGGGTGACTTTTATAGAGATTCTTAATTCCCAGCGGGCACATTTGTTTCCATATCTTGAACAAGGGCCAGTTCTACCTTGTTGCAGATTGTGACTGAACAGTGGTTTTGTAACGTGGTAGAATATCATTCTACGAGGCAAAAATTAATAGTGGTTTTACACTCTTAATAATTTATTTAAGTTGGTTTATTTTTCTTCCCCCCTCAAGTAAAATAAATTGAGTCTCCATTGCAAGGGTCTAAACACACATCTTTATGTTCATAAAAATCTTTCAGAATTGGTTCAATCACCTTTTATGGAAACTTGCTAAATGACTATTTTGTAGAAATATCAGAGAAAAGGGAATAATGTAAGATCAGAAGCAGCTGCCTATATGTACTAGTAAGTGAAAGATAGAAGAATAATTTGTTTCTTGGACAGACAAACCTAGGAAGGATTATCATGACTTCCACCTCTGTAGCTAACCTTATTTTCATCTTACTTAAAAATACAGATTTGGAAAGCCTCATTTAAAAGTAGCATGAATTATCAAGTACGTGTGGGAACTGCCTCCAGATAATTTTAATTGTGTTAAATTGATGTTGTAAAGGACCAGTAGTTAACTAAAGACATTTTTAAAAATTGGGATATAGTCCACATACTAAAAAATTCACCCTTTTAAATGTATAGTTAGTTATTTTTCTGTTTTGTGTATTCATTTATTATGTTCTTTAGATTCCACATGTAAGTGAGATCACACGGTATTTGTTTTTCTCTATCTGACTTACTTCACTTAGTATAATACCCTCCAGGTCCATCCATGTTGTTGCACCACAATTGTTTTTTAAATTGAGATATAATTGACATATCATACAATTCACCCAATTAAAATATGCAGCTCAGTGGCTTTTAATATATGTACAGAGTTGCACATCCATCACGACAGTTAATTTTAGAATATTTTTATTACCCGTAGCAGAAACTTTGTACTCCTTAGCTGTCACCACCCCAAACCCCTTATCAGCTCTAGTCCTAAGAAACCACTCATCTACTTTCTATCTCTGTTGATTTGTCCATTCTGGATATTTCATATAAATGAAATCATACAAATTGTGGTCCTTTGTGATGGCTTCTTTAACTTACCATAAGACTACCAAGGTTCATCCATGTTGTAGGCTATATCACTATTTCGTTTCTTTTTATTGCCAAATAATATTCCATTATATGACTATATCACACTTTTCCATTCATGATTTGATGGACATTTAGGTTTCCACTTTTTGACAGTTAAGAATAACGTTGCTGTGAAATTTGTGTACCAGTTTTTGTGTAGACACATTTTCATTTCTCCTTGGTAAATATCTCAGAGTGGAATTGCTGGCTCATGTGGTATCTCCATGTTTAACTGTTTATGGCACAGTTTTCCACGGGGGCTATACATTTTTACATTCCCACCAGAACTGAATGAAGATGCTGATTTCTCTACATCCTTAGCAATGCTTGTTATTGCCTGTCTTTTGCATTGTAGCCTTCCTACTGGTGAGAAGTGGTATTTCTTCGTGGTTTTGATTTGCATTTCCCTGGTGGCTAATAGTGTTGAACATCTTTTCCTGCGCTTATTAGCCATTTGTGTATCTTTGGAGAAATGTCTGTTTAGATCCTTTGCCCTTTTAAAAATTGGGACTTTTTACTTTTTGTTATTGACTTGTAATAGTTCTTCATATATTTTAGGTACAAGTCCCTTATTAGCTACATGATTTGCACTAATTTTCTCCTGTCCTAGGTTGTCTTTTCACTTTTTTGATGGTATCCCTTAAAGCACAAAGTTTTTAATATTGATGTCCAGTTTATTTTTTGTATCTTGTGCTTTTGGTGTTATATCTAAGAAGCCATCGTTTAATCCAAAGACATGAAAATTTACACCTGTGTTTTCATTTTAAAAATTAATGACATTGGTGGAAGAAGAAAAGATTACATTTTCAGTCAACTTCTTAAATTGAATACTTTTTCAAACTCCTAAATATTTTTGTTGTAAACACCATAATAATCCATAGTTTTGTTGCTGGAGGTTCACAAGTATGTCTAGGAGAATACTCAACCTGGAGCAGCAATGACTAGCTTCTTGTCTCTGCACAAGAAAAAATTCTAGAGAGAGCAGGTGTAAGAAAGTGAAAGTGATTTATTGAAAATGAAAGTACATACTCGAAAGGAAAGTGCAGGTGAACTCAAAAGAGTTGTGCCAAGGAAGTCACTGTCAGGTTTTCTATTTCTTCTTCGGGTTTCTATCCCTCCGTCCTGGGAATCGGTGCATTTGATTGGTGTGGTTCATTCATCTCCTCCTCCTGAGCGGGACCCTTTGTTTCCTCCTTTTTCTTCCTTATTTGGTTCCTCCGGAACTGACAAGGCATCAGATGCATCATGGGAGTCGTAGTAAAAGTAACTCAGGTGAGATCAAAATGACATTATAATTAGCTAAAAGTCAGGTCCTATCATAGGGATCAGCCTATGGAAGAAACTGGTTCTTGTTTTTCTCCAGCTGCAGGTAGTGAATACGTTAACTTTATTACTGGTGTAAGGTGCAAAGCACCCCACAGTTGTACCCTGGAGGGGGTTGTCAATTTCCTAAGCTACATTCCTCTCAATTTTCCTAGGTCCTGACTCAGTTTGAATATTCTTTTTCTGTGTTAAACTACAAAGTTGTATGTTTTTTCTATTTGCCTTCAACCTTGTAAAACTTTTTCCTTCCTTTTTTTTTTTTTTTTTGTTTCTGTACATGTGTTTAAAACAATAAGGTTCCCCCTGCTCTGAGAAAGCTGGAGCTCTTAGGAGACTTAAGATATACACTTCTTGTATCCAGTTAGTGGAATCAGGGGATTTGCAGAAAGAAGTAGCGTCTGAGATCATAGGATTACTAATGCTGGAGGTAAGATGGAAAACAAAAACTTTTTGGGTTTCGGATAGATTGTGGGGGATTTATAATTTGTTGAGGGAGGGAAAACTTAAGTGTTTGAAACCTAGCATGGTTCCTGTTTATGAATAAAAACTTAAAAAACAAAATAGTTGATGGAGGGACCATAAACCACCTGGATATTTATATTGCATTTCTGGTATCATGAACATGTATCTCTTTGAAGAGCTGGCATATTGGAAACATTAGGAAACTGGTGGAGGATTCTGAACTTTAACAACCTTTACAATTAAAAGTTTCTACTCAAGAAGTATGATTCCCTGAGCCCCTTACAGGACCAGTCCTGGGTTCCATTGCCAACTCAGTTAATTCAGCAAAAGACTCTGTTTCTTGAAAAGAGATACCAAACATTTAGACAATCTGCTTAATAATTTCTTTATCCCATGAACTTTTAGGCCCACAATTTTCCAAGATCATTATTGGTGGAATTAGCCAATGAGTTTGTTGCTGCAATCAAAGACGGCAACCTAATGAATGGAAAATCTTTGGAGTTATTACCCATCATTCTTACTGCCCTTGTTACTGAAAAGGAAAATCTGGTTTGTGGAAAAGGTAATTTTTCCAATTTTGGTGGTTTTTTTGTCTGTTCACTGAATCAGATTTATTTCTCAGTGTATTTTGCATTTCTAGATGAACTGAGCGGGGAAGAATGTAAGAAGCAATTGATTAACACCCTTTGTTCTGGCAGGTGAGTCTTATAATGTGTAGAACTTTTCTCAGGCCTACAGGTGTCAAAAGAAAGAATTTCTATCATGTCACTGAAGTTTTTGATCCTTTTCTTTGTTTGTTTATAGTCTACCATTTGTATAAAACCATTTAGTCAGCATACAAGGTCGAATAATTAATTTTGCAAAGTCATCCTAGAAAAAATGCTGTATGACCTCATTGCTGAATATCACTACAGTCACCTTTGAAGTCCTCCCGACAGTGCGAACTTGCCACTGTGCACTTACATTAGCAGCAGAGTACAAAGAACTCGGTAAGGTGTCATAACCTTGCCAAGGTGTCAAAACTTATCTGACTTTAATTGTCAGATTTTGGGTATGACAACAGCTGTGATGGCCATTTCAGAAAAAGAGCTCCAAAATGCTTTGAAGGGTGGATTTTAGCCTCTGACATCAGTGTATATCTTCCCAAGGGGAGCATTTCGAAGGTCACCGTAGTGATATTCAGCAGTGAGGTGTATAGCACTTTTTCTAGGATGAGTTTGTAAAAGTAATTGTCCGACCTTGTATATAACTCTGCATCATTTTAAAAAACAATTCCGTGGTATTCTGTTATTTGGCTAATCTCCAACTTTTTGTTCTTTTCCAATAAATAATATTTATTTTTTGTTTGGGGTTTTTTGCTATAATAAAAAGTGTTGTGGTGAACGTATATATATGTATCTGGGTGACTTCTTATAAGCATGTACATAGGCTATATTTCTTAATAGTAAGTTGGGTGGGTCTGTTGTTATGTGCATTTTTCAAGTTAAGTACTGCCAACTTGTCTTCCCAGAAGGGTTATATCAGTGTGCACTCCCTAGAACTGTGTGAAGAGTATTCATTCCCCAAAAACCTCACCAGCATTGAATATCATCAGGCTTTGATTTTGCCAGTATAATAGGTTAAAAGCATTTATTTCATTGTTTTAAATGTCAATTCTTCAATCTTGTCTCTTTGTGGTACCTAATCAAATTTGAAATGGCCTTATTTTTTTTCCTCCTTACTAATTTTACAAAATAATATGTAAATAAGTTAAAATGGGATTAACTTATATATCCTTTAATTTATATTTTCTTCAACCAGATGGGATCAGCAATATGTAGTTCAGCTCACGTCCATGTTCAAGTAAGCATCATCATTCCCTTTTCTCCTTGTATCCTGCTGTGCGAACTTACCTACTAGACACTGAAATGTAGCACTCTCCCCCAAGTAAGAGTATTGGTACCTCTGTTTTCTATTACAGGATTTCCTTCAATCCCTCTTTTTTGTTTTAATTATGTTATTCTTTTCTAAAATGACTTTGCTTAGGTTAGGTTATTGGTGCCCTTCAAGGTTCTCTGAGGAAACTCAAAAGGGGCAGTTATAATCTAATATTTGCCACATTGGGCTCTGGCATAATTTGGCTCTGGCCTTTAGCATCTTTGATCCACAGGGATGTCCCTCTGACTGCAGAAGAGGTGGAATTTGTGACGGAAAAAGTATTGAAGATGTTTTCCAAGTTGAGTCTTCAAGAAGTACCACCTTTGGTCTATCAGCTTCTGGTTCTCTCCTCAAAGGTCTGAATAAAAAAATTGTTTCTTTTTAACGCAAGAGGAATGACTAGTTAGGGACATTCAGCTTCTCCATACTCTTGGTTTACACACTAGGGCATAAATGCTTTCATTGTGTGTATAATGATTTGATCTAGTAAAAAGGTCATCATCCTCAGCCAAGGAGAATGTACGTTATCTCTTGTACTACCACATGTTTTGGAAATAAAGATCTCTGAAAGGGTGAGGTTTAGGTCCCTTAAAGTCTAATGTGAAGATGTATTTCAAACCCAATTTCAACATGAAAGTGCTCTATAAATTCTTATTTTGACGCTAGGTTGTAATTTATTTAAATTCACACTTGAGAATCATTTAAGCTGAAAAGTTTAATTTGCTGGCCTTGATGTTTATGGGGAGACCTTACTTATTTTGTATTTTTTCAGGGAAACAGAAGGAAGGTTTTGGAAGGAATCGTAGCTTTCTTCAATGAGCTAGATAAGCAGCACAATGAGGAGCAGAGTGGTAATGAGTGAGTAATATAGTATAGAAATAAAATCATTTTGACAAATTCATCTTCTCATTATGTATTTTAGTTACTTCATTGTTATCTAACCTTTCAGTCCCTACCTTCACCTCAGCACAGAACTTTCCTAATTCTCTCCTAGCTGCCCAGTAATAAGGTTAACAGAATAGTGCAGCCTCTTCAACTCCTTGATTTGCACCTTTCCAGGAAAATAACAGTAATTGCTCTGTAAGTTACAAATTTAAAAGTTGTTTATTAAGTGTCTATTTTGTGCCAGAACCAATCAGACAAGGTCTTCACTTTCATGGAGCTAAAACTTTAGTGAGAAGAGAACAGAAATAACAAGAAAAACGTAGAGTGAAAAGTGCTGTTCACGTAATTCAAATGGATGTTGTGATAGTGGCCACATAGCTACTTTGAACTGAGTGGTCAGGGGAAATGTCTGAGAAGGTGCAGCTTTAACTGAAGTCTGAGTGATAAGAGCTCCAATATGTAATCAGGGAGAAGAGCATTGTAAGTTAGTACAAAGGCCAGAGATAGCATGGCATGTCTGAAATGAGGATTTTTTTTTAGAGCAAATACTTGTGAAGTGCTTGTCTGTGCCAGGTGCTGTTCTAAGCACTTTAAACCTCACAACAACCTTATTTGCCTCTCTTTTATGAATGCAGAAGCCAAGACACTAAGAAATGAAGGCATTTCCCAAGGTTATAAAGCCATAACGTGGTGGAAGTGGGATTTGGGTCAAGCGAGTTTGGCTGCAGAATTCACGGTTTTAATCTTGTTGTAGCCTTCTGCTTCTGCTGTGGAAGAACTTTTAGTTATTTGGCTTGAGCAATTGATTAGAAGGTGGTCTTGTATACTTAGGAAAACTGACAGAGAAGGCTTAGGGGAAAATAAGCTTAAGTTTGACTGTTAAGTGTGAGAATTATATTAGCATCCCATGGAGGTGTTGAGCAGGCAGTCTGAAGTTTTAGGGAGAGGTCAGGACTAGAGATAGATTAGAAGAGACTAAAGCTATGGGACAATATGGGGTCACGTGGGGAAAGTGTGAAGAGAAGAAACATCTAAGACTGACTTTAGAAGTCATCCCAAAATTTAAAAGGAGCAAAAAAAAAAAAAAAAAAATTTTGAGACAAGGCTTGTGACAGTGCCCTAGAAACTAAGAGAAGAAGTCGTGTCAAGAAAGAAGTGGTCAACTATGTTAAATCTGCTGGGGCATTAGTATGGGACTTGATTGTTGGTTGGCAATGTAGAGGTCAGTTGTAACCCTTACAATAATAGTCACGTGGCATGGGGGTTGGGGGGGCAGGGTATAGAAACCTAATTGAATTGAATTTAACTGGAAAGAGTGAAGAAGTGGAAGTTAATTACTGTAGACAGCTCTTTTAGGAAGTTGTATTGTAAAAAGGGGCAGAGAATGAGGTGGTAGAGTCTGTACTTATGCCTTCCTCCAGTGATCGTATGAGTTCAACTTGAGCTGGTCTGCTTGTTCATCTGAGCATTTGTGCACTACTATCTCTTGCTTACACTTTCCTGTCGAATCTTGCAGGATCTTGGATCTTGTTCCCATGCCATCAGGTGAACTGCGTCACGTGGAAGGCACCGTGATTCTACACATTGTGTTTGCTATCAAACTGGACAGTGAACTAGGCAGAGAACTTCTGAAACACTTAAAGGTAGCACCACATTCTCAAGGCGATCCAGCATCTCTTTAAGAAACAGGGATGTTTGAACTCAGGCCTCTTTTATGCTAGTTAATGAAAGGAAATAAGTAGAAATATTGTAGAATGACCCTGAGTGTAGAGCAGTGGTTCCCAACTCTTTTCCACTTGTGTAGTCCTTTTAAAGCCATTTCTATAAATTGTACCCCTGGTTTTTAAAACAGCTGCTTTTAAATATTGACACTTTTGTTCAGTGCCTCTCTTAATGTGAAATAGTGGAAATGACGTAATAAGTTAGGAAAGAAAGATTACTACACTAAAAGTATATACCACAGATTTAATTTTACAGTTGTAACAGTTAAATATTGATGATGGTGATCAAGTATTTAAACATTAAATAAAAACCTACTTAAAAGAATCATGATTAAAGACAATGCATTTTTCCTCAGTAACTAAACTGATCAAATAGTCTGTCTACTTATGTATTTATATGTTTGGGGATGTTCTAGAAACATCTCAAATGGATTGCTCTGAAACTGCAATGACTGGTAGAAGAGCGGTTTGGGGCAAGGGTTCATAGCCACGCCCTCACCCATCATCATTCACTAATGTGATCTAATTTTGAAGTTTCTCGATTAACATTGATTCAAACTTAATATTTATTGTTCCATAACTAACGTTTTGCATTTTTTTTTTACTTGTTTTTTTCACCATTACTGATTATTTTTCATGTACCCTGTGGGTACGTTTACCACTGCTTGGGAATCTGGTCTAGAGGATCTCTTTTTTTATTTTTAAAGTGGAAAATATAGGATATCACCACATTTTTAAGCAAGTTTCATTTTAAAGCCATACCTTAAATATTCTAGTGTTTAAAATGAAAAAAAAAAAAAAGCAGGAAACTGAAAATTTAATCTTAACTCCATTATATTATGGGAGCATAAACCTTGACCCCTGTTTCTCCATTTATAAATTGGCAATACTGCCTTTGTCTAGTGTATTTTTTTGTGAAACTAAGTCATTCATCATTAAATATTTGTGAAGTAGTAGGTAGAAATCAGAAGTGTTTTGAACTCTTTTAAAGAAAAATAGTATACAGATAAAGGACTTATTTCCTTCAAAAATTTATTTTGAAAATTTTAACCACAGAAAAGTAAAAATACTGTATAGCAGGATGAACATCTGTATACCCGTCACCTAGATTTACCAATTATTAAATACATTGCCACATTTACCTTATCTTACTTTCTCATGCAGGTTTTTTTTCTGACACATTTAAAAGAAGTCACATTTCAATGCCTAAATGCTTCTCTGTGTGTCTCCTAAGAATGATTAGTATCTTTTGAATTTTTTGAAGCATCTAGCCCATTTGTCTTGTGTCTCACATTGTTGGATTTTCTTGACTGTTTCCTTGTGATTAGATTCAAGTTAAACATTTTTGGCAAGAATACTTCCTAAGTAATGTCAGGTACTTTCTCTTGTAGGGGTCAGCAAAGTTTCTGTAAAAGGCCAGATACTATTTTAGGCTTTGCAGACCTTATAGTCTCTGTCAGGGCCACTCAGCTCTACTATTGTAGCAAGAAGGCAGCCAGAGACAGCTCATAAATGAATGAGTGTGACTGTGTGCCAGTGAAGCTATATGGGCACTGAAATTTAAATTCCATTTAATTTCCATGTGTCATGAAAATGTTATTCTTCCCTTGGTATTTTATTCCCCCAGCAATTTAAAACTGTAAAATCTAGTCTTAGCCCATGGGCTGTAAAAAATAGGTGGTAGCCTGGATTTGGCCCACAGGCTGTGGTTTGACCACCACTGTTCTATTGCGTTACATTGGAAGGCTCATAGAAGCAGACTGTCTAACTACTGATGGTGCTAAATCCTTTGGTTAAAACAATGACCAACAGATTTTTTCATTTGCAAAGATGTATAGTTGCCTTTGTAGTTAGAAAGCCATGGGTTAATAATTTGAGATCACGTGAAAGTCCTTTTCCTCAGAAACCTTTCTTTTACACGTGGTTTTTGTTTTCCCATGTACTAATGATTCATGGCCTAAATCAGTAACTGAAAAATGGTAAAGTTAAAAATTTTAATTGTATCATTCCTTCTACTTTATTGATTGTCTTTCTAACATAAAATTCACCCATTTTAAGTCTATAATTCAGCAATTTTTCTTAAGTTGACTTAGCTATACAGCCATTACCATAATCCAGTTTTAGAAAAATTTGATCACCCTGTAAGATTCCTCATGTGTTTAGAGTTAATCCACATTTCCAGCCCCATCTTTGTGTCCTATATATTTACCTTTCATAGACATGTCATATAAATGGAATTGGACAGTATATGATCTTTTAATGTCTGGCTTTCATTAAGCATGATGTTTTCAAGGTTCATCCATGTTGTAGCATGTTTCAGTATTTCATTACTTTTTAATTGTTGCGTAGTTTTCCAATATGTAGATATATTACCATGTTTAGCTATTCACTAGGTGATGGACATTTGAGTTGCTTCAACTTTTTGGCTATTAAGAATAATGCTGTTATGAACATTCATATGCATTTCTTCATGTAAGCATACATTTTCATTTCTCTTAGGTAGATCCCTATGAGTGGGATTTCTGGATTGCGTGATAAATTTCTGTTTACATTTTTAAGAAATTACCAGACTCCTCCCCAAAGTGGCTATATCATTTTACATACCCACCAGCATTGTATCAGGGTTCCTGATTTCCACATCTTAGCCAAAATTTGTTATTTTCTGTCTTTTTTATTATAACTTTTCTCATGGGTGTGAAACAGTTTTGCTTTGCCATTCCCTAATGACTGATGGTAATTGAGCATCTTATGTGATTGTTACCTGTTCTCATATCTTCTTTGGTGGAATATCTATTTTAATCTTTTATCCATTTTTTGATTGTATGTTTTATTATTGAGTTCTAAGAATTTCTGGGTACAAGTCCTTTATCATATATGTAATTAAGAGTTTTACAGTCTGTGACTTGTTTTTTTTTTTTTCATTTTCTTGGAAGTGTCTTTGGAAGCACAAAAGTTTTGAATTTTAGTGATTTATCAATTTTTTCTTACATAAATTATGCTTTTAATATTATATCTAAGAAAAGTTTGCCTACTCCAAGGTGTTGAAGATTTTTCCAGTTTTCTTCTAAAAGTTTTAGCTCTGACATACAGATTTCTGATCCATTTAAGGACCATTTTTTAAGTAGGCTAGTTATACTTTCAAGATGTTAAGCAATGACTTTTTTTTTTTTCTTTTCTGTTTTAGGCAGGACAGCAAGGAGATTTCAGTAATAATGTATGTCCCTTCAGCATTGCCCTCCTGCTTTCTATAACAAGAATACAAAGATTTGAGGAGCAGGTATTTATTAGTGACTTTTTGGTTCCTTTTGTAGTTGATGGGAGTACAAGAGCCTGTTTTCTTAATATCCTCGCCTAAACAGTTCCATCCTAATCCTGCCAGCAGCATATTTCTCTGTAAGCCACGTAGGCCCACACTTTTCTGGGGGCTGATTGAAGACTTCTTTAGATACCTCATTTATTACCTCCATCTCCTATTGTGGGGTAAGTCAGGTGGTGAAGAGGGGAAAAGAATGGAAACATCACACAGTCAAAGTAGCAAAAATGGAAAGTTTAGCTGGGTATTTACCAACAATCTTATGTTATACCTTTCTAAGACATTGTCTCTGATCAAGTTGAAATTAATGAGAGAATAGGTTAGTTGTAAGGATGAAAAGATAAAACCCTTTGCCCTTTTTTCTCATATGTGTTCCTAGTTGTGGGTAATATTAATGTTGATTTTAGCCCCCTTTCTTTCTTAAGGAAGGCCTGTCTTCAAATCTTTAAAGTTCCCACTATAAAAGTTCTTATTTTGATATCTAGTGAAACAGTTGTCATTGGGATATGAGTAATGGCGGGAAGTAAGAACAATTGGGATATCATATTTGGCTTCATTTTCCTATTTCTTTCATTATATTAGGTGTTTGACCTTTTAAAGACTTCTATTGTAAAAAGCTTTAAGGATCTTCAACTTCTCCAAGGCTCAAAATTTCTTCAGAATCTAGTTCCTCATAGGTCTTGTGTTTCATCCATGATCTTGGAAGTGGTAAAGAATAGGTGAGTTCGTGAACCATACCCCAGTAACTTCCTAAGATATTTAGTGTTATAAAATGCAGTGTGGTGCCATACTTATGGCTCATCAGGGAAAATTGATGGCTACAGCTCTTGACTTCACATTTCAAGTTTAATTCCTTAAAACTGGTCAAGCAAGCTTTTCCTTTTTGAAAGGTCCTTGAATCCTAAGGCCAGATTTCTTTGTCACCTTGACAGCAAAAATACAGAACTGAAGTTGTACCTTAGCTCCTTTCATGACATCACAACCCTTTACTGACCTGAGTCTTCACTAGGTTAGGGCCATATCTCAGTAGGGAGGGATTTGGGTAGTTGTACTGGACCCTCTGGAATAGCCAGCTGGTAAGTTACACGTGATTGCCTTTGTCAGTTACCCTCTAAATAATGCATCCTATATTTTATGTGATTTAATTTTTGGACCCAGATTATTATGTTTTGGTGGTATTTTATTGTATTTAGATTTAGATTTGCCTGTTAGGGTCTGGAATTAATTAGAATAATTAGTAGAGTTAACAGGCGTTTCTGCTGTAATATAATACAATCCTGAAAACATTCTGTTCTGCAATATAATACTGTAACTGGGGGGAAAAGGGTAGAGCAGACTTAAAACATATTCAACTTTGTAACCAGAGCACTAAGATATATATATATATTTTTTTTTTCTCCAATTGAGGTATAATTGGCATATAACATTAGTTTCAGTTGGATGGGATAATGATTCATTATTTGTATACATTGTAAAATGATCTCTACAATAAGTCTAGTTAGCATCCAGTATATTCTTGTTTACCATAAAAGTTCTAATACAATAAATACAGGGCTTCAGCTTAAACAACTATAAGACTTTGTAATAAATTTTACTGGTTTGTGTTTACTTCTGTCTTTTGAATCTCATATTTTCTCCTTGGAAATGTGCTGTAAGTATGTAATTTTTGCAGTCATCCTTTCTAATATGGTTTGTGGATAGTAAACTTTTTGAGTCTTTATATCTGTAAATGTCTTTATTTTACCATCCCACTTGAACAATAGTCTGACCAGGTATAAAATTCTAAGTTTATAATACTTTTTCATTGTCTTTTTGCACCTAGAATTACTGGTGAGAAGTCAGATGTTTATCTCATTCTTTGTTATTGTAGATAATCTGTTATTTTCTTCATGGGAACTTTTAAGACTTTATTTTTATCCTTGATGTTCTGAAATTTAACACAATTTATGTTCATGTTAGTTCCTTTTCACTTCATTTCTTCTTGATACTTGGTGTTTTCTTTTGCTGTAAGAACTCATGTCTTTTCTAAGCTCTGTAATGTTTTTCTCCTTTTACTTTCTTTGAGTGAACTCACTCCCTTTTCTCTGTTGGCCCCCATTATTAGCTGGTGGACATTCTTGATCTCAGTGCCTTATGTCTTAATTTTTCTTTTATTCTTTTCAAGTTTTTGTCTTTTTTTATATGAAGTTCTACAAAAATCCATAGCTCGCTCTTCAGATTAATTTGTTATTTAGCTCTGTCCATTTTACTCTGTCCATCTGTTGAGGTTTTCACAGCCAACACGTTTTTTAATTTCCAAAATTTCCACTTGGTTCTTTTTTCATAAAAGACTGTTTTCTGTTTCATGCTGTAACAGGGGGTATAGTGGGTCTTGGAGAAGAAGGTGGAGAAGGAGCACGTACTATGACTAATAAGTGAAACTTCTGTCTTGAGTCCATTTTCCCTGTTCTGTTGAGGGCTGTTTTGCTGCCACTACTCAGTGATCTCCTCTTCTCCTCACCCTCACATCTCTGAGGCTCTTTCCATACAGCTCTTTCCATTGCTCTTTCTTATTTCTCTGAGGATATTCACTAGACCTTCAAAATCTCCTATTTGTTCCATTTACCTTTTCCTTCAGATATTTGTTCTCTTGGTTGAGTTTGGCACTTCCATTTCAAGGTGATATATTTTTTTTCTTGTGTTTGTTGATTATTGGCTGTCTCCTTCTTATTGTTTTTGATGTTCCCCCTTAGTCTGTCTGATATTGCCCTGTCTGCTTAACACAGTCTGATTCTGATTTGATGATAGAGGTAGTATGTGCCAAGAGCTAACCTTGTTGTGGTCCTTCTAATCCTTCAGCAGGTTGTCATCCTCTCAGAGTGCTGTTCAGGCCCAGCTTCCTCTGCTTGTAGGCCTCATCTCAAGAGAGTTAGGCCTTATTGTGCTCACCCTTGTCATCAATGGGGAGCACAATGGGTCTTGGAGAAGAAGGCAGAGAAGGACGTTGTAGACCATAAGGATGCATGAAAAGAAAAGGTTCATGTGAAGAGTGTTATCCATGTCAAGTTTGGGAAATGTGTAACATGGCAATGAAGGTAAAGGTATCTTACTAAGCTTTTCTTTTTAACTAAGCTTTGTTTTCTTGCAGTGTTCATAGTTGGGATCATGTTACTCAGGGCCTGGTAGAACTTGGCTTCATTTTAATGGATTCATATGGGCCAAAGACAATTTTTGATGGAAAAACTATTGAAATCAGCTCAGGTCTTTGTAGGACACCAAAGCAGCATGCATGTAAGCTGGGAGCTGATATCCTGTTGGAAACTTTCAAGGTGAGACATCAGTTTGGCAACCATTTCCTAATTAATTATATTATAAATAAGGTATGCTGTTTGCCTAGGAGTTGAGGGGAACAAGGAAAGTTGAGTTCTAGGAGTGGAGATTAAATATACATAAGCTTTCTCATGATTTCTTATTCTTCCTCTAGCAGTAAATCATGTCTGGTTTTTCTTTGATGCTGTCCCCTTATACAAAAAAATAATCTTTTGCAGTGCTGTAGAATACCAGGCTTGAAGAATCATGCTTATTGGTTCATCTTTTTTAAGAACCCAAAATAGGGAATTTACGTTTTTTAAAATTCATTATCATATTATGACTGTCATCTCAATCTTAATTTCTGAAACAACTTTCAGAAGTTCATTTCCTTTCAAGTAAAAAAAGAGAGCTAGATCATGTTGGAGGCTAAAGAATGCTGCTCTGCTTACTGATTCCTTTAAATCTTCTTCTTGACCTTCAGTTGTTTAATGCAGCTACATGCCAAGAGTGTAGGCTGAAAGTGTTACTTGGAGGCTAATTTAAATGTAAATCTGGTGTTCTGTTCCAAAACTGTGAAGTGAATGCCGTGTAATGGCCCTTGAGAGTTGTAGGTGTGTTTGTTACATGATATAAATTACTTCTCAACAGGAGTCTGATTAAAAACGTCTCAAAAATAAGAGTCTTTCATAGTTTTTGTTTGTAATCTTTTTTAAAACTAGAGAGGTTCCATGTGATTTCACAGAGATGTTGGCTTTGTCAGGGCATCTATAGAGCATATAATTTACTGCTAATAATCTAAGTATTAGTCTGAAGTCTGAAAGAAATTAAGTCTATAACTCAAAGTAATCAAGTTCAAATAAAAATTTTAACTAAAAGTCAAGTGAAAATTCAAAACAGGTCTTTTTTCAGGTAGCCACTGTGCTTCTCAAAACTGAGGAGGGGACTCATGAAGATGTTGAGGTTTCTAGAAATTTTCATGGGGTTTTAAATTTTAAAATTGTTAATTATACATGCATCAGAAGTATGAGTGCTGGTCTGTAATGAGTACTTAAGTAGAATTATTCCTGTTCGATACTGGACCTTATATGTAGCAGTGCTTTCACATGCTCCCTTTTAGGAAGAAACGGAGTTTGCCCTGCTGATGAATCATGTCAGCACAGGGTGAGAGGATACATTGGAGTGACTTTGACTTTTCCAGATGATTCACATTATATTTGTCATTGAAATAGTCAAGTTTTACCCATATGCAAACTGTTTTTCATTCTGCCTAACACACATTGATGCAAGTGTAAGCACAAAGTCACCAAAGAACATTTTATTGGTTCTTCTGTTCTTTTTAGATCCATGAGGTGATCAGACAAGAAATTCTGGAGCAAGTCCTCAACAGAGTTGTTACCAGAGTATCCTCTCCTATCAGCCATTTCTTAGGTATTAAACTTTGGAAGGGTGGTCAGAATTCTCAGGAATATTTTCAGTGTCAGAATGTTTTGGTCACGGAAAAAAAATTGTCATGAAATAGTAGTTTAATGCAGTGTCTTTGCTCATGATGTCAGTAAAGTATGTTGTGTGGTGCCTGCACTACTTGTTTTCTGGTATCACAAAATTATTGTTTAATATGATTTGACCTTTTTGTTGTTGCTTCAAGTTGGAGGATAAATCTGTTTACTATTACTCCATTATGGTGGGCAGCAGAAGTCATTGCTCTTTTTATACATTGTCCTACTTGTATATGTCATACTTATTTTCACTTCAGTTATTTTAGTGGGCGTGGCTTCTAAATCTTTATGTCAAGACTATCTTCTTTTTTAGTTCAGTGCTTTTATTCCTGCTAGATATTTCCATTTAGTATTTCCCCCCTTTTTCCACTTTTATGTCTAATGTAATTTGGTTTCCCTGAAACAAATTCCCCTTTTTGCCACCACTATTTCTGTTATTTGAAGCCTGGCTCTCCAAGTCCCAGAGGCTGGAATTCCTTTTTACCTTCTCAGACACACTTGGTACCTCAAGGTTCTCATTCTTTCCCCTTATCTTGTTACTTTTTCCTTTTTTTTTTTTTTTTACACCCTGCCCCCCCACAGCACAGTTACCTAATTCCCAGCCTTACGACCTTGTACTCAGACGACTGCTACAGCTTCCTCACTGGTTTCCCTCTTTCTGTTCTCTCTGCAGCCATTAAGCCAGCGTCTGGCCACCAGATAAGATTCCTAAAGTACCATTCCATTACTGGAAAATCACCAGTTCCATTTGTAATAAATTGTCAGCCCTTTATGCTGACACTTAAGGCCTTTCACAATGTGATCCAACATTAACTTCCATTTTTCTATTCTGAATCCTTCACTCCAACCCTACAGATTTCCCCACAGTCCTCTCAATGTGTCTCACACTTGCCATTCCTATACTTGACTCCTACTTTCCCCTTTGCGTACATGTACTAGGCTGGTCTAGCTCTTTGTGCGTTTCATGTCACTGATCTTTCAGAACCTGGCTTAACTTCCTTCTCCTCGTGTCTAAAGCACACCAATTTGTAATGAGCTCCTCTTCTTTTGAACTCCTTTTTGATCTCTCTCTTTACCATTTGCTGGGCAATAAACTGTGTTTAGAATTATTGCATGTTTGATGTTGTTTTGTATATTTACCTCTTTCATTCATTTAAAATATGACTTCCAACTAAATTTAAAAAAATTTTTTTTTTTTTTTTTTTTTTTTTTTAAATTTGCAGGGCAGGTGGTGGTGGTGGTATGTGGGTAGTTCCCCGGCCAGGAATTGAACCCAGGCCACAGAGCTGACAGCGCCAGCGCTGAAGCCCTAAGCCACTACACCACCAGGGACCTCCCTAAATTAAAATTTTTAAAGGGAAAGAGACCATGTTTTATGCTTTTGTATATTCCTTCTAGGACTGTATTATTCTTACACATGATGCATGTTTATAAATTTTATTGATTTGGAAAGATTAAGACATTGTATATTACTTGTCTTGGAAGTATAATATGTTTCTTCTTTTCTTTGACAGAGGTTAATTTTTGTTGTCTTACCTAATTGCAGAAGAAAATTAAAGTAACCTGGTTACGCTGACCATAGTAAAAATATACAAGATTAGTAGAAATTTAATACCTCAGTGTATTTTATTTGAAAAAGGAAACAAACTTTTTACTGTTTCTTTCCCCATTTAAATTTCCTTTTATTTGTAGTATCTTTCATTATTTGTAGTATCTTTCATTATTTGAGGCAACTCATTATAGATTCTGTTTTTCAGACCTGCTTTCAAATATCATCATGTGTTCACCCTTAGTTCTTCAAAGTTGTTCTTCTAAAGTTACAGAAACTTTTGACTATTTATCCTTTCTACCCCTTCAAACTGTACAAGGACTGCTAAAGGCAGTGCAGGTAAGTCTCCGAAGGAGCTTGTCAGAACTGAGGTTGAACTGTGATGGGAGTCTGATGTGCCTTTTCTTTCTTTGTTTGTATGTTTGTTTGTTTGTTAGGGGGGTAGTTCCCTGGCTGAGAATTGAACCCAGGCCATGGCATTGAGATGATGTGCCTCTTCTTAAATATATGTCTAAGAAATCCTATTTCCCTTGATTATAAAACATAAAACTTGCTATTAAAAGGGCAGCAGCACTGAGCTCTCGACTCTGTTTTCCAAGTTTACCCCCTCTTCATAGCACTAATTCTCTTCTTGACTGGTTTTCAAGTATGTGGACTAATTGAAAGTCTCTTAGGAAATTATTAATTGAGGACAATAGATTTAAAGACATTCACCCAATTGGTTTCAATTTAGTATTTCAGGTACACCATTGTCTTTATTACTAAGTGTAACCAACATTGAAACATATAAAACAGCGAGTCGGAGTGCCTTAGATAAGCCAGATAGTGACAGTATTGGGTAGAAGTGAGCTAAGGCTAATAAACAAACTTGTTGTTTTTACTGGTTCTTCCTTTTCCAGCCCCTTCTCAAAGTGAGCATGTCAATGAGAGACTCCCTGATACTTGTCCTCCGGAAAGCTATGTTTGCCAGGTATGCAGCATCCCATGGGACTCTGGGACATGGTGCCTTCTCCTTGTACAACCTGCTTGCAGTGGGCGTGCACATTCCTAACCAAGCAGAACACTTTCATCAGACAAGGAAGCGAGCATAATTATAGTTCCCATTTTGATTAAGATATTTTGGCTTAGAGAGGGTAAGTGACTTTCCAAAAATCAAACAGTGGCTGGTGATAGAGCTAGAATTCGACCTGTGATCTCAGGAACTCTGCTATATACCCCTAGGATAACCTTGAAGATAAGGTTCCAGTGACAGCTGGCAATAATCCTGAAGAGGAAACCACCTTAATTGAGAAGAAAATATTCAAAAAAATTATTTTAGTGAACATCAGAATTGAGGTCTAGTGACTAGACAAGCAAATTGTTGAGGGGTCTCAGTTTTTTGGTTTTTGACTTAGCCAGTGCCTCCTGGCCTCTTTCCTCTTTCTTAGTATATAAAGTAGAGCTGATAATACTATCTCCTGAAAAATGTTGTGAGGTAAGTAGTAAGTGGAAAGCATTTGGTACTTTAAGTGTAAGTTGTCCACTTCGTATCTCTGTGGCTGTATGGTGGTGCACTCATGGATATCCAGAGGAACACTAGTAAGGAGCTAATACTGTTATCCCCGTTCTAAAATTGACAGCTTTTTGTTACTCATTACCCAGAGACACGTCTGATTGGCCAGGGTTGTATGTGTGTTGTAACATCTGTCGCGTGAACTAATCATTGAACTTCAGTGAGATGAGTGTACCCTTTTTCTGGATGGAGAGTTTAAGGAAAGTGCTCCTTCAGACAGAAATCAGGTTTCCTTTGCGGTACTGATATTTGAGTTACAGCCCATTGTAGAGCCTCTCAGCTCTTGTTCTCATTCCTCATGTAGACTTGTCAGAATAGAAGAAAGTACGGAGAATGTCATGAGATTAAGTAGGTACTGAAACAATCAGCTGAATTCCTGTACTGCTAATTGCTGTCAACAGCCTTATTTGAGTATATAAATTCAATTTATTTTGCTCTATGCTTCACTGTTCATACATATTCCTTCTCTGTACAAAACTAACTGGATTTTTATTTTGACCCAGAAGCCTATTCCTGTGAAGTTAGAACTGTTCGTTAACTGCTTCTCTGTCCCTGAAATAGCCGACTTGATGCCCGGAAATCTGCAGTGGCTGGGTTTTTGCTACTCCTGAAGAACTTCAAAGTTTTGGGCAGCTTGGCCTCCTCTCAGTGCAGTCAGTCTATCGGTGTCAGCCAGGTAAGGATTGCTCACCCTGGTTTGTAGCGTGTGCATTGATGCAGGAGTTGGTGATATGCAGACACTCTTCTCTTCCTCCTATTCTCATTGTACAGGCAGTCCTGAGACAGTCATGATCATGGTGATGATGACGATGGTATCAGTTAACGCTTGTTAATGGCTGATTTGCTTTGTGCTAAGCTATGCTCTATCCAGTATGTGTGGCTATTGAACTGAACATTTGCAATGTGGCTAGTCTAAATTGGGTTGTGCTGCATGTGTAAAATACACACAGGATTTTAAAGACATAGTGTGAAATAAAAGAATGTAAAATATCTCATTAATAATTTTTTTATTTTAATGTCATGTTAAGATAATATTTTTCTATGTTCAATTAAATATTAAAACAACTTTCTAATAACTTGGTCATGTGGCCTTTGGAGCTATAAAATTGTCCTTGTAATTTAAATTATGTACTATGTGATTTGCATGTAACAGACATTAATATGACAGTTTGATCGGGAATCCTTTATTGCTCTAGCACAACTGTACAAAAGTTTTGTCTGTAATGTATAGCATAGATTAAATATTAGGAACATTGGGTATCATTAATGTATTATCATCTTCCTGCTCCTCATTTTATAGATAAGAAAACTGAGGCCAAGAGAGGACATAACTTCCCCAAGGGATTAGAACCAATAACGGGTAGAACTGGGGTTTGATCTCAGTCAGTTAATACTTTTCTACCCGTTATTGCTAAGGTGCCTGTAATAAGGATTAGGAATTCTTGGTCCATAATTGCTGAATTTGTTATCTAAATCAAACAGGGGAATGTTGTTCTTGGTCATGTCCATTTCTAAACTAAAAACTACCTCTAAACCTCTCAGGATTTTGTGGAAGCAAAAAGAGCTAAATTCTTCCAGCTACAGAAGACATTTAAGGACGTCTATTAGGCCTTTTAAGAAAATCAAGTATATTATGACTTACTGGATTCTAGTGGCATGAAATAATCTTGGTGCCTTCTTTAACAGCTGACACTGCCAAGAAAACCTTAAGAAACGGGGGAGAGTTCATCTGGTTAAAATGTTTGAAAATTCTCTTGTTCTAAACCAAAATAAGAGTGACACTTAGCCGTAGTGGTGATCGTAATGTCTGCCTTGGTCCTGGGTTTAGGCATATGGGGAAAGCTGAGTCTGCATTTCTTTGATCAAGAACATAGCTGATTTTCCCCTCCTTTTTCTTTCAGGTTCACGTGGATGTCCACAGCCGTTACAGTTCTGTCGCCAATGAAACGTTTTGCCTTGAGATCTTGGATAGTTTGAGGAGATGCTTAAGCCAGCAAGCTGATGTTCGACTCATGCTTTATGAGGTAAGTCAACCGAGTAGAAGGAATATAGCAATCCCCCAACTAATAATCTTCTTTATTTTAATACTTTCTTTCTGATTATAAAAATATAGTACATGTACTCTTATATGATGCAGTTATAACTGGTAATTAGTGATGGATAGCCAAAGTGTTGTTGAAGGTGAGGATTCATAAAGAGTGTTTGAAAGATCGTAAATGTTTTACTTTAATTTGAAATATTTAAATGTACCATTAATTTGCCAGTCTTTTGTTTTAAAGCCAAGTCCTTTTATTTTTGAGTATGAGTCAGCCGTTGGAAACTTACTATCTGTCAGACAAACCATAACCTTAATTTATTGCCCATAATTTCAAGTTTTTGTTTACCTAAAGTAGGATAAAAACTTTTAAGACACTTCAGTTACAGTGTTTGTACAGAAACCTTCTAGAGCAGGGGTGTTCAATCTTTTAGCTTCCTTGGGCCACATTGGAAAAAGAATTATCTTGGGCCACACATAAAATACATTCACACTAACAACAGCTGATTAGCTAAAAAATGGTTCGTGCATAATTTTTGAAATATTTTAAGAAAGTTTACAAATATGTGTTGGGCCGCATTCACAGCCATCTTGGCCACATGCAGCCCAAGGGCCACAGGTTAGACAAGCTTGTTCTAGATGTATCCAGTTTGTTTTTATTATCTTACCCCTAATTCATCAGAAATTAGTTTTAGAGACTTACTGTTTTTGTTTTTTTTTTTTTGTCTCACCAAAATATTCAATTTAGATTTTCTGAAAACATATTTTCTTTTTGCACTTAGGTTTTTAGCAGTTTACAGGATGCCTGGTTAAATTAATGTAATTACGATAATGGTGCAGCTAACAAAAATGAATGGGAAAATACAACTACTGACTTGTGATTAGCATCTAATTCAGCCAGTGGGCACAAAAGTATGCAGCACGGAGGATACATTCCCATTTCTATAGTTAGTATGCTATGTACTTAAGCATACATGTTTCATAGATGGATGGAGAGCAGTCGATAATCTAGCAAGAAGATTAAGTAAAAGTCATTTCAAAGAGCAGTTATTATGATACCTTCATTTAACATTTTTTAAATAACATTTATTGGGCTACCGTAGTTGCTAGGTGCTGGATGTTTCAGGCGTATTGTAGAAAATGTAGATGATAGAGAAAAATATTTTTTAAAATATTACTAATCTCACCATGCATTTATGTGTATTTATGTAAAATTAGAATAAGATTTATATGGCTTTTATCTCATACATTGTACACTTTGTCAATTCATTAAATGTTTTTCGATACATGATTTTTAATGCTAAATAATACTCTTTATGGATATATAGTAATTTATTTAACTCTTTTCTTTATTTTTGGATATTTATGTTGTTTCCAGTTTCCTGCTATGAACATTGTTGTTGTACCTGAATGTTTGCCCACATTGCTGGGTTAAAGATGAGAACATTTTAAAGTATTGGCACACACTGGCAAGCACTGAATTTTTAAAAAATCATTAAATCTTTGTTCAACATCTGTTTGTGGTAAAATCTCTCGGAAACTCTCAGCAGACTAAGATTAGAAGGGAACCTCCTCATCCTGATAAAGTGTGTCTTTGAACCTACATCTGATGTGAAAGTTGAAAGACTGAGTGCTCTCTCCTGTAAGATGAGGAATAGAGATCTTTGTTCTCAGTGCTTCTATTCAACATTTGTAGTGAAGGTCCTGTCCAATGGCAAGTAAAAGAAATAAAGCTGTAGAGATTGGAAGGATGAAATAAAGCTGCCTTGATTCACATAGTATACGTAGACAACACCAAAGAATCTACAAAAAAGTGAGTTTTAGTAAGGTGAGATACAAGATCAATAACCATACAGATGTTATAGTTCAAGTTACTAGCAGTGAACAATTGGAAATTGAAATAAAAGTGAATATACACACTAAATAAAACACTTAAGGATAGGGTTAACAAAGTATGTACAAGATTTGTACACTGAAGACCATTCTAAAATTTATGTGGAATATAAAGAACCTAGAATAATCAAGACGATTGGAAGAGTATGAAATTGTTCAGTGGAGTTTTGACAGAGATCCCAAGGTAATTCAGCGAAGAAAGAATGATCTTTTCAACAAATGGTGCTGGAACAATTGCTCATTATATTGGGGATTCCCAAAACCACTGCCAGTTTAAAGATTTCTTTGACTCAACAAACTCAGCATATACAGAGGGTGTCAAAAAAAAAGTATACACATTCTAAGAAAGGAAAAACTTATAATTGTAATGCTCAATATATACCATTAACAAAAGATGAATACAGGTCACGTTTGACTTCTGCAATTACAAGAGATGCTCAAAGTGGTTACCATCAGTATTTATGTAATACATAGATAACAGCTTTAAATGTGTACACACTTTGAAAGAGAGTGTTATTTTAAAGTTACGATTGTCCAAATCACTAGTATCCCTGGCTTAAAGAGCTTATTTGTTCTGTGTTTGATTCCTCTTAGGGGTTCTTTGATGTCTTGCGAAGAAACTCACAGCTGGCTAGTTCCATCATGTATACTCTGCTCTCACAGGTAAAAATATGTTTTTATGGCTATAGAGAACAGATAATGGGGTACTGAGAGGCGATTGACATTCTCCCAACTTTTCAAAATATAAGATAATTGCCAGGGGGTTCCTTGATGGTATAGTGGCTGGGCTTTGGCTCTCTCAATGCCATGGCCTGGGTTTAATTCCCAGCCAGGGAACTACACCCGCCCCGTGCCCCCCCCCCCCAAAATTGCCAAATAGTGACTGGTAGATTGTGAACATGCCTGGGGTACATGATGCTGTCTTGATGTTTTGTTTTAAATTACCACCTATCTTCCTGCCATGTTGCCATCATCTAACAGTTACCCCTCTCCATTAACAGTCAGCATCCAAAGTCAGAAGGATATTTTAAAGACCCGTTTGAACAGTGACTATCAGCAGTGTTTTTTATTTGTAAGAAAAAAGAGAGGGAGATCTGGAGCAAATATAGCAAAATATTGACATGTGTTAAATCTATGTGATGGATACATGAGTGCCTATTAGGTTATTCTCTGTACTTTTCATTTTAACAAAAGATTTTTAAATTATGAAATATTTCAAAGGACCATTGAGATGGGAAGAATTCTGCTGGAGATTGACTATCTGGTATATATAAGACCTTTTACCCTCAACACTTACTCATTAAGCATTTATTTGAAATTTTAAATAGCTTTATTGAGATACAATTTACATACCATACAATTCACCCATTTAAAATGTACAACTCATTGTTTTTTAGTATATTCATAATTGTTCAACTGTTGACGCAGTTTTAGAATATCTCTTCACCTCAGAAACTTCACACCCTTTAGCTGTCACTGGCTAATTTTTTCATTTTTTTCCCACCTTCCCAGTCCTAAGCAATTTCTGATTTACTCTTTATCTCTGGATTTACCTATTGTGGACATTTCATGTAAATGGACTCATGTAATATATAGTCTTTTGTGACTAATGTCTTTCACTTAACAATGTTTTTAAGGTTCATGTGTGTTGTGTGTATCAGTACTTCATTCCTTTTCATGGCTAAGTAATACTTAATTATATGGTATTTGACTCTTGTATACTATATTAAGAGAGTTCAAGATGCTGTTACCTGGAGTTCCCTAATGGTGTAGTGGCTTAAGGCTTCGGCATTGGCACTGTCAGCGCTGTGGCCTGGGTTTGATTCCCAGTCAGGGAACTACCCATATACCAAAAAAAAAAAGATGCTGTTACCTACTGATAATAATAATACCTAACGTTTAGCACTTAGAGGGCCAAGCATTTAATGAATCACTGTGTGTGGATGAACTCATTTAGTCCTCACACAACTCTGTAAAATTATAGATTTATATTTTAAGGCTCTGAGAGATTAAGTAATTTAATTTGCCCAAGGTCACACAGTTAGTAAGTCAAAGAGCTAGGATTTGAACTCATCTTCCTGGCTCGAGAGCCCAAGCATGGAAAAGCCTCATGGAAAAATACTGGATTAAGAACAAAGAAAATCTTTTCAATAAATGGTGTTGTGAAAAGTGGATATCCACATGCAAAAAAATGAATTTAGACCCTTACCTTATACCATGTACAATTTTGAACTCAATATAGATCAAAGACCTAAACCCAAGAGGTAAAATTACAAAACTCTTAGAGGGAAATATAAAGGAAAAGCTTCCTTACATTGGATTTGGCAATTTCTTGGACATTGGCAAGAAACACAGGCAACCAAAGGAAAAGTAGATAAATTAGACTTCATCAAAATTAAAAATGTTTGTGCATTCAGAGAACACTTTCTACAGAGTAAAAAGGCAACCCACAGAATAGGATGAAATACTTGCAAATCATGTCTATGAGGAATTAATATCCAGATTACATAAAGAATTCATAACTCAAAAAAACAACCCAATTTAAAAATGGGCAAAGGACCAAAATAGACATTTCTTCAAATAAAAATTGCAAAGAGCCAATAAATGACATGAAAATATGCTCAACATTACTAGTTATTAGGGAAATGTAAATCCAAACTACGGTGAGCTACCCTTCATGTCCATTAGGATTGCTGTTAGCAGAATGGAAAAGAACAGGTGGCCCTGAGTATGCAGAAATTGGAACCCTTATGCATTGCTGATGGGAGTGTGAAATGGTGTAGTTAATATGGAAAAAAGTATGGCAATTCTTCCAAAAATTGAACATAGCTATTATTTTATCCAGGAATTCCACTTTGGGTATATACCCAAAAGAAATGAAAGAAGCGATCTTGCTTTTTAAATTCAGGGTGACACCCCCACCCCTTCTTTTGAAGGGACTGTTGAGTTACTTCACATTTAACATAATTATTGTTTTGTTTGGATTTAGGTCTGCTGATTTGCTATTTATTTTAATTCCTTTCTTGACTTTTTAGTTATATTTCTTTTTGTTGTATTTTTAATGTTTGCTTTAGGGATTGCAATATGCATCTTTAACTTACTACATTATATTCTGGTTAATACTGATTTACCTCAAGGAAAATATAGGAGCTTTGTACTAGTATAGCTTTGTCCTCCTGCCTTTGTGATACTGTCATACACATTACATCTATCTATATTAAAATTCCAGCAAAACAGTTTTCTAAGTTTTGCTTTGAACCGTTATATGTATGTCTTTTATAATAACTAAGAGAAGAAAGATAAAGTATACATACAATCCTTTTTTTTGCTTTTTTTTTTTTTTTTTTTTTTTTTTTTTTTTTTTTTTTTTTTTTTTTTTTTTTTTTTTTTTTTTTTTTTTTTTGCTTTTTGGTATGTGGGTAGCTCCCTGACTGGAAATCGAACCCAGGCCGCAGCGCTGACAGCGCCAGCGCCAAAGCCTTAAGCCACTACACCACCAGGGAACTCCCACATACAATCCTTTTTATGTGCTAACTTTTTACCATTGTCAGTACTCTTCATTTGTTCCTGTGGATTCAAGTTTACCATCTTGAATAATTTCTTTTCCTCGTTCAAGTTTACCATCTTGAATAATTTCTGTTCCTCCTGAGGAACTTCTTTGAGCATTTCTGTTGTGCTTGTCTGCTAGCAATAGCTTCTCTCATATCTGTCTTCAAGTTTACTTATTCTTTATTCTGCTTCACATCTTGTTTTTTTTTTCCCTGTTGGTTCCCTGAGTGGCTTGTTTTACTCTTGGATGTATGTTAAATTTGTATTCAATGCATTTTCGTATTTATTAAGATAACTATGATTTTTCTCTTTATTTCTGTTGCTGTGGTCATTTGTATTGATCTTCTAAACCAACATTGTATTCTTGTCATAAACCCAAATTGATTATGATATATTACCTTTCTTGTACATTACTGGGTTCAGCTTGCTAATACTTCATTTAGAATTTTTACATTTATGTTTACAAGAGAGAATGGCCTCTAATCTTCATTTCTGATAGTGAATTTCCTTGGTTTAGTCTGAGCTTAGTAAAATGATTAGGGAATGTTTCCCCTTTTTCTAGTTTGTGTAAATTTGAAATTGGTAGTTATTTTCTTTATTCCTTTTTTCCCCTGTTTGGAAATTATATATTATCTTTTTTTAAACTTTGAATTTGTGACTTTTGATTTTCCAGACTACACAAGTAATGTGAATTCTAGCCACAACTATGTTTGGAAGCTAGCCTATAGTTAGAAATTCCCAGGTGAGGCTTCTCCCCCTGCACCTAAAGTCAAAGCTCAGCTTTCTCTATGCGATGGATCTGTTTTTTAGGCTCGTCTACTAAAGCTGTCTTCTTTTGAGAAGTCTAGTTATATGTGAGGTTCTCCTTTACAGCCTCTACCCCATGAGGGCCCTAGACTTTGTCTTCAGTTCCATGAGTCCTACAGTGTTAGGTCTTGGCCTCAAGGTTTGGCAGATGCTGTCAGAGTTAACGCTAGTTCCAGAGCTCATTTGCCTCTTATATTTGCTACATTCACACTTTATGACATTTTCTAATACATTCAGACCTCTGAGGATTACTTTCCCATGATCTTATATATATAAAATTTATATATATAAATTTTAATGCAATATTGTTTTTATTGTTCTCCACCAGCAGGGTTTCTCTAGACTCCTTGTCCATGGAAAATGGAAGTTGTCTTTCTCCCTCTCTTCGTCCCCACATCTTTTGCTTTGTCATTGCTTTATGATAACTCTGAAGAACCTCCATTTGAAATTAAGATCTCAGATATGTAGAAATAATTGGAAAGTCCTGTAATAGTCATCAAGAGCTTTTCATTGTGCCTTGGACCTAAGCCCATTTAAAATTTATATCCTGTTAGCTGTATTGTATATTTCAAGCTGCAATGATCAGCCCATCTATATTCATACACTAACAAGAATAGAAAATTGTGATTGTGGGTTAGAGTAGTGCTTCCCAACTCACGTTAGTATGTGGACCAGTAAAAATCTGCAGATTTCAAAAGCAAAAAAATAATACCTAACATTTTATTTTTTAGCTCTATTATGTGCCAAGTAGTGTTTGAAGCACTTTGTGTATATTGGCATGTTTAATCCTTAAACAACCTTATACGTGTATATTAATAGTATCTTCATGCCACAGGTGAGGAACCAAAGTATACTTTTATTGAAATCATTAATTAACAAGTATTGGTACTGGGACTTTGGACTCAGCTATTCTGACTAGAATTCTAACCATCAGGCTATACTGAAAATGCTGATTGCCTGTACAAGTTCAGGAATTGGTGTGAGAGCACATGTTTTGTGGGAGAGGTAACAGAAGTGGAATATGAAAGAAAATCTCAAATAGCACCATGCCCAAAGGAAGGGTAAAGGATGCGAGTGAGCCAAAGCAACACAAATTTTCCTGCATTCTTATTTGTATATTTGCAAATATATCTTAGAAAGCATTGGACTTTACAAGTGCTGTTAGCTTGGCTAGTTAAAAAAGTGCCAAGTGGGGAGGGGATGAGAGAAGAGGGATGGGGCAGGAGAGGAGGGAGGGGGAGCCAAATACGTCATGATGGAAAGAGAATTCACACTGGGTGGTGAACATATAATGCAACACATAGACGATGCACTGCAGAATTGTACGCCTGGAACCTGTTTAACTCTTGCTAACCAGTATCACCCCAATAAGCCTAACAATAAAAATATTTTTATGTATGGAAAAAGAAAAGTTCAAAGTATTATTGAGCCATGTGTCTTTTTTCTTTTCCATATATAGTTAAAACAGTTCTATGAACCACAGCCCGAGGTGCTGCCTCCTCTGAAATTAGAAGCTTGTATTTTGACTCAAGGAGATCAGATCTCTCTACAAGAACCATTGGTGAGACTTTTATTCTTTCTATAACCACTATTTATACTGTTAAGTTAAAATATATGAATCCTCTTGATAGGGTCTTCAGAAAAAAATACCTTTCCATGTGAAGCTTTTTTCCTGCTACTCCCAATGAATTTTCACTTTTAAATCTTACCTGCTTTGCTGACCAATCACCACCTTGTATCTATTAGTAAGCTATCTCGATATCAAGCAAAGTAGCCACCTTTTTTCCCAGGAGCATTGTATCTCCTATTTAAAGCTCTTTAATGATATATACTACATAATTAATACTTGAATGGGAAAGGGAGGTCACCTAGTAGCAGATAAACCCAGGGGACCTGCTTTATTAATCTGGAGAGAGTATATGATTTAGGCTGACCTAGAATTAGCACTCTGTTGACCATTCAGAGGAACTAAGACAACAAAGACAATTATTGCTATCTAGCCTCAGAAATATAAGATAAAACTAACCAAAGTGACTTAGAACGTATGGCCAGGGAATTGTCATATTCTGCCTTCATGCATGGACCTTCTGAGCCATGAGATGTCCTCAGCCTAGATCAAAAAGTCTGTGTTTGTCTCCCAGGGCATCTCTCAATACAGCCCCATCTTTAAAATAGTCTGGGACTCAGGAGCTAGGGAGGACCTAACTGCACAGCTTGATTCCATGATGTGTGTACAAGATTGGAGAGCACCTGGGGGTTTGCATGCTGAGGTGCCAGCTACTTACAAAGTCAGTGCCTCTGTTCAATTAATTTTTTCCAGTTTTATTTGAATTGACGCAGTTTATAATGCTAATTAATAACTTTAGCTTTATAGATAAGATTTCTTTGTTGCTTTATTGGCAGCTTCACAGGTTATCCCTGAACACTCAAGAATGTTTAATTGTCATTTCCTTCTACAGGATCATCTGCTGTGTTGTATTCAGCACTGTTTGGCTTGGTATAAAAATCGAGTGATACCCCTACAGCAGGAAGAAGAGGAGGAGGAGGATGAAGGATTCTACCAAGACTTAGATGATATGTTGGAGTCTATTACTAATAGAATGAATAAGAGTGAACTAGAGGACTTTGAACTGGTAATTGCTAACTAAGTCTCAGCTGTATTGGATAACAGAGGTTTTTAATAGATTGTTAATTTCTATCTTGTGTCTTTCAGGATAAATCAGCAGATTTTTCTCAGAGCACTGATACTGGCATCAAAAATAACATCTGTGCTTTTCTTCTGATGGGAATTTGTGAGGTTCTAATCGAATATAATTTTTCCATCAGTAATTTCAGGTAAAGCATTGCTATGACTCTACTTATAGTTTGCTGAATACTCCATTTTATACATTTTGGGGTTTTTTTTTCTTTAACACTATGCTAGATACTGAACAGACTACAGACTATGACACTGTCTCTTGGATAGATATGTGGCCTAAGACCAGACTGTGTTCTTTTTACCAGAGAACACCAAAGCATATGCCATACGGGCTGGTGAATGTTGTGCCTGTAGCAGGCTTTCATTTATTCAGAGTCCCCCAGGCCCTGAAATCAAGAAATCCTAATTTTGATTGATAGTAGGATTGAACTTTCCTGCTCTGTATTGACTGGCCTACGGGATAAAAACATAACCTGGATAGATGACGATGGCTGGGAGTGCTATGTTAATGGAGCTCATTTATTTGTAGTTGTGTGTCTAAAACATGATGTCTAAAGAAGCATTGTGATTTTCTTGTTCCTATAAGACCAAGTGAACCACAACATTCTGATGATTGTGCCTGGTGGTCTCTTTTTCTCTTTACACAGTAAGAGTAAGTTTGAGGAGGTCCTGAGCTTATTTACATGTTACAAGAAACTCTCTGACATCCTTAATGAGAAAGCGGGTAAAGGCAAGACTAAAACGGCCAACAAAGCACATGACAGTTTATTGTCTATGAACTTTGTGTCTGATCTTCTCACTGCTCTTTTCAGGTAAGATTCTTATAGAGTGCTAAGGACAGCTGCACATTGAAGATAATACTGGTGAACCTGATAATAGTGGTGTTACCTAGTTTGGATTCACAATTCCTACTGTGTATACAGTAAGAAATAAGTTGGGAGGTCTATAATATTCTTCAAATGAAAACTCTACAATCTTAGATAGGTTCTTTAAAGAGGTACCTTGAATTATTAGAGGAAATATTAGAAATAGTGGACTAATGAATGAAAAGATAGGGATTAATTCTACTAAGGTGTTATAAGGAAATCTACCTAAGTAGCTTAAAAACTCAATAACAGATAAAAGAAAGAAAAACCTGAGTTAAGAAAACAAGAACAAGGGTTCCCTGGTGGTGTAGTGGCTAGGCTTCAGTGCTCTCAACGCCGCGGCCTGAGTTCGATTCCCAGCCAGGGAACTAACCCCGCCCCCCCGCCCCCCCCCCCCCCCCCCCCCCCCCCCCCCCCCCCCCCGGCCAAATAAAATAGAAACAACAGAACAAAACTAAAGAAAACTAAGACTGACATTTAAATTTTATCTAAGTAAAAGAACTGGGGGAGGGGAGAAAGTGAGGTAATGTTGAGAATGATGAATGTAAAAGGACAATGCTATATTGTGATTTATAAGAAATACATATTGGGTCATTCAGATCACAAAAATACCTTCATCATATATATATGGTCTTCTTCAAGTTCCTCACTCACAGGTCCTCTAACTACCCTTGGAATTTCCTAAGTGTTGGGAATAATAAAGGTATTAGGGCTATCCAGAAAAAATCCAGCCATTGTCAACATAATGAGGATGGTTTTGCAGCTGGACACTTTCCAGACAGCCCTCATATCTTTTGGAAGTTCCTGAGGATTATGGGGAGATCTCTGGTGGTGCAGTGGCTTAAGGCTCCGGTGCTATCAGTGCTGCGGCCTGGGTTCGACTCCCATCTAGAGAGCTACCCACATACAAAAAAAAAAAGGAAAACCTGAGGATTATAACTGGTTGCCAGGAGAATTAATCATGAGGGTAGTCTTATGGGACTGAACTGTTCACCTGTAGAATCTCATGTTATGTCTAGATAGATTGTGTCAGAATTGAGTTGAATTCTTGGATACATTGCTGGTGTCTGAGAATCCCTTGGTGTTGTGGGGTGGAAGCCCACTAACCCATGGGGAAATTGGGTCAGGGAACCTAATTTTGGTGGCCTTGGCATTGACTCTGTCCTGGGCTGCCTGGGATCTATCATTCAGAGCTTGCTGGGCACCACTATTCTCAACAGTCCCAAGAAAGCCTAATTCCAGATTTGAGCAGTAGCAGGGGAATCTCTCCTTCCTTGCCTTCCTCCCTTCCTCCTTCCACCCCACCCCCTCTCTCTCTCTAGGGACAATACCCAAAGCCATGAAGAGAGCCTTTCTGTGCTGAGGTCCAGCAATGAATTTATGCACTATGCAGTGAGCGTGGCTCTGCAGAAGGTACAGCAGCTCAAGAAAACAGGGCATGTGAGTGGCCCTGGTGGCCAAAACCCGGAGAAGATCTTCCAGAACCTCTGTAACATAACTCAGTAAGTCACTCTCACCCTTAGAAACCTAACCTGTTCCACTTGCTCTGGGTTCTCCAAGAGAGAATCTAGTTATAAGCAAGTATAACTAAAACAAAGTTTGAAATAGAAGAACAGAGAGGACTCAGACTACCTGATTTCAAGCCTTACTATAAAGTTGCTGTATTTAAGATATTGTGGTATTGGCAGAATCAATGGAACAGCATAGACAGTTCAGAAATAGAGCCACACAAAGGTGGTTATTTGATTTTTGACTAAGGTGCCGAAGTAATTTAATGAAGAAAGAAAAGTCTTTTCTACAAATGGTTTTGAAGCAATTGGGCATCCATATGCAAAAAAAAGAACCTTATGCATTCCTCATGTCATATACAAAATACTAACGTGAAGTGGATCAGAGACATAAATGTAAAACCAAAAATTGTAAGACATCTGGAAGAAAACAAAAATCTTTTTTATCTTGTTTTTAGGTAAAGATCTCTTAGGTATAACACCAGAAGCACAGCGTGTGTGTGTGTTTAAATTAACTGTGCTTTTGAAAAACACTCAAGGAAATTAATACAAGCCACACAGATTAGGAGAAAATATTTACAAAACTGCAAAACACATCTGATGGAAGAATGGTATCCAGAGTATATAAAGAACTCTCATACTTGTTAATAGGAAAACAAACAACCAAATTAAAAAATGGATAAAATGTAGAACAGATACTTTACCAAAAATGAAATAGATGGCAGGCACATAAGGACAGAAAAGGATAGTCAATATAAATTCATCATTAGGTAAATGCAAATTAAAATCACAGTGAGATAATCACTAAGTATCTATTGGAATGCCTAAAAGTAAAAATGACCAACAGCACCAAAGTGTTGTCTGGATGTGGAGAAGTTTGAATTCTTATACACTGTTGATGGGAATATGGAATAGTACAGGTACTTTGGAAAACAGTTTGGCAGTTTCTTAGAAAGTTAAGCACATACTTACTATATTGTTACATTCCACTCTTGGGTGTTTACCCAAAAGACATGAAAGCGTATATTCACATCAAGGTTTGTATATAGCAGCATTATCCATAATAGCAAAATTTGGAAACAACCCAAATGTCCACCCAGAAAGGATGAATAAACTGATGAAAGGATCAACTGTGGTTCATCCACACAGTGGAGTACTGCTTAGCGGTAACATGGGACAAACTCCCGATAGATGGAGTGACATAGGTCAGTCTTGAAAGCACATGCTAAGATTTAGAAGGCTACGTACGGAATGACAGCATTTTCATGTGATGGTTTGTGAGTGGTAAAACCATAGGGACAGGAATCAGATCAGTGGTTGCTTGGAAAATGGGGGAGAGAATTGACTGTAAAGGAACCTCTGGGGTAATGGAGATATCTTGACTGTGGGGATGATTATACTAAAAGTTTAAAATTCAGGGAGTTCCCTGATGGTGTAGTGGCTTAAGGCTTCGGCGCTGGCGCTGTCAACGCTGCGGCCTGGGTTCGATTCCCAGTCAGGGAGCTACCCACATACTACAAAAAAAACAAAAACAAAAACAAAAAAAGTTTAAAATTCATAGAACTGTGCATTTACATGGTGTGACTTATATTTTGTATACATTGTACCTCAGTAAAGCTGACTTTAAAATCACTTTTCCCCTCTTCAGGGTTTTGCTTTGGAGATACACTTCCATTCCTACTTCAGTGGAAGAGTCGGGAAAGAAGGAGAAAGGAAAGGGCATCTCCCTGCTGTGCTTGGAGGGTTTGCAGGAGACCTTCAGCGCCGTGCAGCAGTTCTATCAGCCCAAGATGTCCCTGTTTCTCCAGGCCCTGGGTTTGCTTTTCAGTTTTGTAAATTTGCTTTATATCTGGGTTTCTCTTTCTTAACCAAACTTCTTGATTCTGTTTGTTAATCTATCAGAACATACCCAGGGACAGTCCTGATGTTGCTAAGAAGTGACATCTAGTGGGTTCAGGGTGGGTGTGTCAAAGCTTACACTTGACCACACATAGTGACTGAAAAATGGAATATAGTATTAAGAAATTGCAGAACGTTAGGAGTGTATTTAAATTGTGCCTCTAGACTTTTGGTCTTGTAGAATTTTAGCTATTAAAATGCCAAAAAAAAGTCCATTTCAAAGAAGACAGATTTCTTTTCCTTTCCTAGATGCCCCACATAATGAGGAGGAAGAGGTGGAAGTCAATGTCACTGAAAGAGCAGCATTCCAGATCCGGCAGTTTCAGGTGAGAAGCCTTGGGAAGCTGCTCTACTTGCCTGAGGGTCATTGCAAAAGTACTGTTAGCAGGGGCAGCCTGTGAGGGTGGGTGGACACTGAGCAAGTAGGACAGGAATTTTTTCTAGGTCATCATCCAAGCAAAAGGGCATAGCTCTTAGAATGGAAGGTAATGCTTTTAAAAGGATCTGGGGCAGATATGTGTTAAGCCACCCCACCCTGCAGCATTCATTGCCTCCAAGAATCTCTGAGTTGACCAGGAGCCTCTGAAGTATGGAGTTTATGTCCTTGTTTGTGGCCATGGTATAATTTGGCTTTGTCAGATTGCATAGAGACTGGACAGTGAAGGCTGTTAGTTTCTAATTGTTAGATTAGTTGTCACAATATCGATCTTCTATCACAGAGTATTTCTTTATTTAATAAATAAGTTCCCACTATTCCAGGAGCTAGAGGTATAGTAGGGAACAAAAGAGAGAAGTCCCTACCCTTGTGGAGTTTCCATTGTAGTGGGAAAGAGACCTGCAGACAAAACAAAGAGTATTTCAGGTAGTGAGAGGATTAGAGAAAAGAAAAACAGGGAAGGCATGTAGGAAATGCTGAGGTGGGGTATGTCTAAACCTGAGGTCAGTAGATGGGCTCTGGGGAGCTGTGTACACCCCCAAATGGGGTGCACAGTCATTGCTAATGTACATTGGGAGGGGAGAGGAGTCCATAGGGGTCTATTTTTGTTTTGTTTTGAGGTTTTGTTTTGATAGTTCCCTGGCTGGGAATCGAACCCAGGCCGCGGTGTTGAGAGCGCCAAAGCCTAGCCACTACACCACCAGGGAACCCCTCATAGTTTTCAAGAGAACACTCAAAAGCAGAGTAGCAAACTACTGAATCGATTTTATTTTCAGATTTTGTCCTCTTGGAATTTTAGTAGCTTTGAAAACTTTCTGTCTCACCTTAGGAGTCTCTGGCAAGATGTCTCTTCTCCCTGGTAGGAACAGGTCTGCTCATGTGTCTGTGTATACTTTCCTTTCTCAGAGGTCCTTGTTGAATCTACTCAGCAGCCAAGAGGAAGACTGGAGTAGCAGAGAAGCCTTCCTGCTAGTCAGCATCCTCTCCAGCTTGTCCAAGCTGCTGGAGCCCTCCTCCCCTCAGGTACAAGCTCTGCTCGTGTAGTCCCATTGAGCGCCCCTCAGAAAGTGAATGTCACTAAATGTCCTCTTGAAATCTAGTGTATTTGAAATAATGTGTTCAGTTGTGCTCCTGAGCCCATGTGAGACTACAAGAAGCCCCTTTCCCTGCAGCCTTTCTACCCTGACCTAATTAGATGCAGCCAGACAGGACAAGAGCATGCTGTATTTGTTTGTGTGGCCACTGTGAAGGGTCAGCAGTAACACCGTAGAAAAAGATCTTGTTTATCTTTGGTGTATTCAGCCTTAATCTGTGTTTTTACTCTTAGTATGTCCTCTTTTTTATGATGAAAATATGTACATTATTAACAGGGTAGCTGACATTCAGCAGTTTGCTTTCTCTGCAAGGTGAGCTGGTATTGACTTTGGGGGAAATTCAACAAAAGGTGGTTAAACCAAATGTGTGAATACAATACCAAAGTAGACACAGCTCTGCTGAGAGGTTGTGTATTTATGCGCATAGCGTAGAATCGTGTGCCCACATGCGTGTTCACCCACAGAGAGGTGTAAGGGAAGGGCTGCATTGTGTGGGCCTGTCCCATTCAGGAGTGATTTCCCTGCATCCTGATAAGGAGCATCCGTGAGCGCCCAGGGCTATGTGCTCCTCCCACATTTACTTCCCAATCTGTGAGGAAGACAGCATGGGGAGCCCTTGCTTCAGGAAGAGTTAGTCTTTTGGATGACAACCTGGGGGTCGTGGTGTTTGAGCTCCAAAGAGCCCTGATTTTCATGTCCTCTGCCTTCCAAGTCGCCCAGAGAAGGTACCTTTTGCTGGCTATTCACTTACCCCGAATCCAAGCAGCCCATCCCCACTTGACTTTCCGCTTCATTCCTTCATACCACTGCTTTCGATGCAAAGAACAGTGGACTAGTAAAGAGACACGGCGAGAGAATTGAGCGGGGGGGACGTCTGAGAGAAAATGAATGGATTTGGAAAGGTTAATGTAGGTAGAAAAATTTTTTATTTCAAATGAGTTGAAAGAACTTTTGGAATTAGGCTCTGAATTTACCTTTTCCCACAAGAGATCAAAACCTGAGACTCCTGTTTGTTTTACACTGAAGTCTCTCAGCATCACAGGGCCTTTGTGGCTGAAAGCCTGTTCTAGAGAACTGCTAGGGCAGGAGGTGGGCATGCTGCTGGCCACACAACCTGCTGTCCCAAGAGCACAGCCTCCTCTACTCACACCCACCAAAGGGACTCTGCCTGGCATTTTGCCTCTTTGCTTTTTCTTTTTTCTTTCCCCAACTCCCTTCTAACCTCCTCTGGCCTCTTGACTCCTAAAAGCTAACTCTCTGATCTTTATGACCAGGATCTCACTCGCTTACACGTCTCCACTAGCCTAATACCCTGACAGATGTCTCAAATGTGAAGTGTGTGGCATGGAAGGGAGCAAAGGAGCTCTAGCCCTAGACTGTGGTAAGAGCTCAGACGCAGACCCCAGGACCTGTCCCCTTACTGAGGGCATAGACTTTGAGAATAAAGTCATGTGCTGCATTATGAGAAAAGTATTGGGAATTCTCATACTTTTGGCCTTTTATGCTGTTCTAATAGATTGCCCCTTCAGCTCTAGCACATGTTTAGCAGGTGATTAGATTTGGGACAGTCTAGGGTTCTTATAGATCTGTCTCTCGGCATGTTTCTTGAATATCTGAATGATCTCTAGTTTGTGCAGATGTTATCCTGGACATTGAAGATTTGCAAGGAAAACAGCCAGGGTAAGTTTCCTGCCATGTTTCCTTTTAGCCTTTATATAGTATCATCAGCAGATAGCATTTAGGAAAGAAAAGGTATTCACCAGAGTGGCCAAAATGAGCAAGACACACGGTGCCAACATCAAATGTTGGTAAGAATGTAGAGCAGTTGGTCCTCATTCATCGCTGGCAGAGATAAAGGTTGATATAACCACTCTGGAAAACTGGCAATACCTAACTAAAATTAAATACATGCTTATGACCCAGCATTTCTACTCCCAACAGAAATAGCTGGAAGAATTCTCATAGCAACGCTGCTGTAAAAAGCAAATCAAGGGAGTTCCCTGATGGTGTAGTGGCTTAAGGCTTCGGCGCTGGTGCTGTCAGCGCTGTGGCCTGGGTTGGATTTCCGGTCAGGGAGCTACCCACATACCAAAAAGGAGAAAAAAAAAAAAGCAAATCAAACCCAAATGTTCATCAGCAGTAGAATGGATAAAGGAATGGTGATGTACACACACGGAGGTGTGTACAACAATGAGAATGAACAAAGTACACAAGCACACCTTGGAGGAATCTCACAAACACGCTGAACAAAAGCCAGACAGAAAAGTACTGACTGGTTCTATGTAGACAAAGTTCGAAATCAGACAAAACGAGATGTGAGGTTAGAAGTCAGGCTAGCAGTTTCCTTGGTGGGGTGTGTGAGGCAGGGGGCTTCTGGGGGGCTGGTAATTCTGTTCCCCGATCGGGGTGCTGGTCACACAGGGGTAGTGACTGACTGACGGTGGCAAGCGTCTCCCTTTGGACGAATGGGGAGAAGTGTCCCTTTGTCGGTGGGCTGCTTGGATGGAGTGTGTGTAGCACTGCAATGCTATGCCTGGGACATGACAAGCTACGTGTTCTGCCTCCAAAGGACTGGGTTATAACTTCACCATTTAATTTTCTTTTCTTCCTTTTCTAGAGGATGCCTCATTTTGCAAGGGCTTGATGAATTTGCTCTTCAGCCTCCACGTTTTGTGCAAGAGTCCTGTCACCTTGCTCCGTGACTTGTCTCAGGACATCCATGGACAGCTTGGAGACATAGACGAGGTATCATAGCATGCCTTCACTGCAACACCTTGAGTGTGGATAGAGATCAGGAGAACAGTCCTACTGCCATTACATCTCACCTCTTTCCCTCCCCAGGATGTAGAGGTGGAGAAAACAAACCACTTTGCAATGGTGAATTTGAGAACAGCTGCCCCTACTGTCTGTGTAAGTGTTGATCCCCAAGCTTGGGAAATAGCCTCGTTGTTCCTTCCATTTTATTTCATGTGAAGAGAAAATTATAGGCTTATGTCCTGAGGACTGTAACCCACCTGCATGCAGGTGGCCGTGGTTATTATATTACATCAGCAGCTATGTGTAGTGAGCCATGCTGGGCATTCTTCTCTTTCAGTTACTTGTTCTGAGTCAGGCTGAGAAGGTCCTAGAAGAAGTGGAATGGCTAATCACCAAGCTTAAGGGACAAGTGAGCCAAGAAACCACATCAGGTAAGATGAGTCCAGGGTAGGGTTCCAGGAATTGTGAGGAGAGCCAAGTCAACCAAAACCCAAACTCTGGACTCCTGCATGCAAGTGGAGGCCCTGAGCTCTAGTTGTTTGAGGGACATTTCCGAGGTGATGAAACTAGAGTTGCTTGTGATGGCGGGTTACTCATTCCTTCTGCATGATGAGTTGCATGCTCGTTTTCCCTACAGACTTCCCACTTAATGGTGTCGAGGTGATTTCTAAATCTCCTTCACTTTAACTGGAAAATAAGGCCAGTTGGGTTTGAATGTGCCCATTTCATTTCCCTTCAGAAGAGGCCTCTTCTCAGGTAACCCCTGCAAATCATTTCATTGAGAAAGCCATCATCATGCAACTGGGAACTCTGCTGACATTTTTCCACGAGCTGGTGCAGACAGCCCTGCCATCAGGCAGCTGCGTGGACACCTTGTTAAAGAACCTTTGCAAGATGTACACCATTCTTACCGCACTTGTCAGATATGTGAGTATCTGGGAAATGGTCACGATTACCACCACCATTCTGCTCAAGTCAGCTAGGAGACGGCCAAGGCTGCAGAGTGCCCCTGTCCTGGGCTTTGCCTGCATTTTTACAAATCAGGATTTGGCTCTTGTTTAGTCAGTAGGTGGCAGGCACCTCCACAGGCCAGGGAAAAATAGTTGATGGCATAATTCTAAACCTGCTTTTAGAAGCCCTTATTTTTTTGGTGTTAAGAGTATGTGGTACCTACTTAAAGAGTGAATGCCTCTTTGAATGTCTTCTAAGACTTAATCTAAACTACAGCTATAGAATTCAATTGGATTCCCTATTGCACAAAAAAAAATTATACTATTTCAAACCAGTCTGGGCGCTGAGGAGGGTGTTTATTCCTTTCTTGCCTTTATTCAGTTGGATTCCCTATTGCACAAAAAAATTACACTATTTCAAACCAGTTTGGGCACTGAGGAGGGTGTTTATTCCTTTCTTGCCTTTAAAAAGTAGGTATTACAGATCAGGTACTAGGGTGGGGAGGCAAGTTTCTTTTTTAAGAATACAGGCATGCTTTGCTGTGCATTTTAAGTTAATGCTTTCTAGTTATCTGCACTTGAATATTTTAGTCCTCAGCAGACATTCAGAGGGTGTTAGGAAGTAGGTAATTTAATTCTGGTTCTAAAAATGATTTAATTAAATACTTAGGTATAGACAACCCAAGAAAAGACAGTGGATCACCCCACAGCATACTCAGAAAGCAGTGCAGCTATCTCTGAGAAGGGGCAACTCTGGATACATGGTGTGACTGAGCTTCCTCAGTGGAAATACTGAGAGCCTCTTCTCTTCATTCACATTTTTTAAAGGAAACACAGCAAAGTTACTGGTTTTCTAGATACAGGGACTATCAGCCTGAAGGATTTTGGGGTGGGGGGGTGGGGGGTAGTTCCCCGGATGGGAATTGAACCTGGGTCACAGCATTGAGCGCACCAAAGCCTAGCCACTACACCACCAGGGAACCCCCTGAAGGGTTTTTTTAAGCAGTAAGTGAAACAAGTTGGAGACAGAAACCCTTTGTTACCTGTTGTCTGGGAAGTGTAGGAGCTTTGAGGAGGGGAAGAAGGAAGGCTTGTATCTGAGATTCTCCATGGATATAGTAGCTTTTCTTTTCCCTCTCCAGTCAGAGTATTGAGTCACACTCCATTAGCTCAGAGTCACCTGTAGTTTCCTGAGACATTTATATTGGAGGATTTGCTAAATCTAGGAATCTCTTGTTAGTATCTTCAGGTATATCGGAGCGCCAGAGGAATTCCAAAAATCATGGAAAAACTGGTGAGTTGATAATGCCTTTCATAGGAAGGGGGGACAAATATTTTATTTCTACACTTACATCAGTCTCCTTCCCTTTTGCTGCAGGTGAAGCTGTCAGGTTCTCATCTGACTCCCCTGTGCTATTCTTTCATTTCTTACGTACAGGTAAGTGAGTCAGTCAGTACCAAAGTAGATCTTCGAGTACAAAGGGATTGTATTCCCAGGGAACTGCTTGATCACCTGAGCAATAGGTAAAGATTCTTTCCTACTTAGTATACACCAAAGGTGCCTATTTGAGACTAAGCTGAAGCGTGAAGTCTCTGCAGCAAGGAAATCTTTAGTGATACACACACAGGTTTACCTCGTTGGGTAAGAGAAACGTATGATCTGCTGGCGTTTGGAGCAGGGAAAGAGCAAGCAGTGACTCAGTTTATTTCTGGGTCATTCCCAGTCCGTGCAGGTGGGCCAGCACCCTTTGGCAATGTGAGTAGAGTCGTGAGCACGTGAAGAGGGGCTGAGATCAGAGGTGAAGTGTTGTGTGTTAGAGCAGCAGCACTGCCTGGGAGGTAAAGGGTATGTGGACTTTTTCTAGACTCCTTTCCATTTCCCTCTCAATTAATAAAGTAAGGGACTCTTTCAGAATTTGGAGAAATTTTAAATGTCATCTGATCTCAGATACCATCAGATTCTTGCAATACTTGAGTCCCTATACTGTTGGTCCAAACCAGGGTTTTTAACCTCAGCATTACTGACTGTTTAGGCCAGATAATTCTTTGTTGTGGGGCCTGTCCTGTGCATTTTAGGATATTTAGCAGCATCCCTGGCCTCTACCTACGAGACACCAGTAGCAGCCTCCCAGTTTGACAACCAGAAATGTCTCTAGAAATTGTCAGATGTCCTTAAAGAACAATATCAGCTCCAGGTGAGAACTTGGCTTAAACACATGAAGTGACAGGAGACCTGCTGTCTTCCAGGGCCACTTAGTCACTGCAGGTGGAGTATTGCAAGGCAATTACTGACCTTTGAAGAATCAGAGGTTCTAGAACCATTGTTGGGCAGTAGATTGTGAGCACTCTGAGAGTACTGCTCCACCAGTTTTTGCGTCTGTGTCGAGTGTAGGCACATCCTTTTCCAGTTGGTAACTTGCCTTATGTGTATTAAAGGTGCCTCCTCTCCTCCCCTTGAGAATTAGTGACCAAGTGGCCTGTCACCTGGATTTAGCTACAGGAGTCCTCAGTAACGTGCTGACAGCTGAGGTCCTCTGTCACCTTGCCTTTGTACCAGGTTTGTGATCTGGGCCCAGTCTACAGCCTGTTCCCATCAGGCTGGTAGTGGTGTTTGTCGCCGTCTCACCCATGTACTTGCAGGCTTACAGATTTTCTCCTGGGTGCCCCTCTGTCAGACAAACCTGCTGTCTATATATAGGATATGTCCCTCCATACTGAAGTTCAGTTTCTGAGCTCCCCATCTCCAAGTCTTAATGATGCCTATAAAAGCTGCATTCCATAAGTACGCTGAGTAGACTGAGATAGTCCTCAAAAATAAGGCCACTCTGTGAGGAACACTTGTGCATATTTCTCATCTTTAATATGCTGAGCATATTGATGCTGCTGGGAGGTCTGACAAATGTTCAGTAGTAGTTTTCAAACCTATTCAATAACTTTTTTTTTTTTTTTTTTTAAAATAACAACTATTTGGCAAAATAGCATTTCATAGAGTCCAGCTTGGGAAACACTATTATAAGGACATTTTCATTTCATTCGAACAGCTGACATTTAGAATGGTTACTTGGTTCTCTACACCTCTTGCCTGGTGTTATGTTAAGCTCTTTCTTTCCACGCGCCACCTCCTTCATCCTCACTGATACTTTGTGACTGACTGGTAGTTGTCCCATGTATGTGATGAGAGATGATGAGGTGGGTGCCCAGAACAGAAAGCTAGTTAAGAGGTAGAGCTGAGACTTGAATGCAGGTAGTTTGACTCTGCAACAGGGGTCAGCAGACTTTTTCTGTAAAGGGCCAGACAGTAAATGTTTGGGGTTTTACAGGCTATATGGTCACTGTCACTACTACTCAGGTCTGCCATTGTAGTATACAAGCCATGGGTCGGATTTGGCCTGTGGACTGTAGTTGGCCAACCCCTGCTCTAGAATCATACTTGATACTCACATGTGAAATGTTGGAGGGTTTGGGACTTTTGTGTTTCTGACCTCTTTTTTAAGCATTTTCTTTTGCGAATCTCCAGGCATCTAGACTGTTACCGTTTTTTCTATATTACACAAAAAACAGGTTATGTATTCCCTGGATATTTTCCCCCGTTTCCATCTATATTTGACTTAAAGCCTTACTGACAAATCAGCTGATCCACAAGCAAATGTTTTTCTCTGACTTTATGAGATGTACATAATGGAATTAACTCACAGCTCTAACCTAGAAATCAGGATTGCACATGCCACATCTTTCTGACTGTTTATGCTCTCACAGCCCCTTCTGCTCTTCCACAGCCTTGAATCCCAGTGGGAAGAAAGCAGTGAGAGTCACTGTTCAAAAAGCCTTAGTGTCCTGCTCGGGACATCTTTAAAAGATACTTATCTTCGGGCTGCAATTTTAGTCCTACTTGGCTCAGCAAGAATGGGCAGTTCAGGAGTTAGTTTGGCGATTTTCAAGAGGGTCCTGTATTGGGCACAACCTCTAGAAAGATGTCCATTTCCACATAGTCATGAATTCTATCTGTAGCTTCTTCTCTGTTCCTCCCTTTAAAAGAGGTTTCACCCTGCCTTCCAGGGCTAAAAATAGATGTCTTCACATCAGCCCCTCTGGAATCGCTACCATTTCTTATTTTCCAGAACATGCCACGTGGATCAAGGCTCCTGCCTCTCACATGGCTCCAGTGGTATAACTTCTCTCAGTTTTCAGGTCTCTGTCTTTAATTCTCTCACTTGTCCCATGGAGCATGGTATGTTCCAGTCCTAGAAGGCACAGAATTCTCCTCTTGTAGTAAAGGTTCCTGTGTTTGTGCATCTCACGCTTGGGTAGTTTGTCTCAGTCTCTCCAATCAGAATCCTGGATTTCTTGGTTCCCTTTCTTTATCAGTTCTAACTTTCTCCAGGAGCTCTTTATGCTGTAACATAGGGAAGTGAGTGTTCTGTGACTTTTAAGTCCTCAAGCCTGTCACCACATGACTCATAAGCCGTATCTGGTGATTGCCTCTTGAGTGGGGAGCATGCCATCCCCAGGAACAGCCTCTCCAACTTCTGTTTCATGGACCCTTTCAGCCAGCTTCCCAGTAGGGACACACTGATTCCTGCTGCCACCTGGACAGTCCCCCATTTTAACCATCCTTTTGTACCTTGCCTCCATGTGCTAGTTCCGAGAAAAGCTGTAAACCTCACAACAGAAGAATGAGGATTGTGAGCATTACTGAGTTTTTCCCGTCTTCTAGCATCTGCTGTATGATAGTCATTTACCCAGTCTTGGGCTGCGTTTACCTTTCTAGAAGATTACCACTAACCTGCTGAAGTATTCTGGAATAAGAGGATGTTTCTGTTTCTCTAGAACAAGACGACTAAGAGCCTAAAGTATTCAGGAGGAAAAAGAAAGGACAAAACTGCTGCTGTGGCCATGGCCGTGGTAAGCCACTGACAGTGCTCATGACAGTGTGGCTGCAGTGAGCCTGAAAACAGGGAAAGAAGCTAGTCACAAACATTGTGCAGAACAGGCCAATCTCAAAAGACAGGAAGTGGCTCAGGGGTTGCCTAGAGCTGGGGATTGGACTAAAAAGACTCGGAGGGAGGCGGGTGCCTGCTAAAATGGGGATCGGTTTTCTTTGAGGACATGCAAGTGTTCTAAAATTTCTAAGGTGTAATGGTTGCACAACTCTGAATATACCAAAAACACATGGACTTTTACCATGTAAAGGGGTCAATTGTCTGGTATGTGAATTACATCCCAGCAAAGCTGTTGCAGAAACCTATGTATAAAGCTGGGCGAAGTATGTGTGTGTGTGGCTGCCTCTCAGCTCGCAGATTTCCTGTTCAGATGCAACATCATTTTCCTCTGGACTGGAAAACATGCTTTATTTAGGAAGCATGAGATAATCTTGAGCTTTTTTAGAAAATAAAAAAGCTTAGGATACTCATTAGGAAGAACTGTTGCAGGAAAAGTTAGTGAGTACAGAAGGTATTCCACCAAGTTTGTGTGAGAGCAGGTGAAGGGGCAAGGGAGTGCACAAAGGTGAGAATTGTACTGTCTCTTGGGGTAGGGGGCGGGGGAGAGGGCAATGTGGCTGTAACAGCTGAATTTTAGGAGGTCTGTACATATACACACTTTAATGCAATCATTCCACTTTTGGGTCATAGTGCATTTATACTGTAGGATACTATGCAGACATTAAAAAATGCAAATCTAAATGCTCAGATACAGAATTATCTCCAAGATGCTTTTTTTAAAAGATGAGAAAAATGTCCTTATCTGTGAGGTTTTTTTTTTAAAATACAGAAGCATATCTGTATGCATAAGAAATTATTGGAAGAATCTACAAATTGTAATTTAAACCAGGGGAAAGATAATATAATCCCAGTAGTGAACATGCATGTGCAGACTAGAAAGAGGAAAGAGTTGCAGAGTGGACTCACTGTTTCAAGACTGTCAAGTCAGAGAGGCAACCAGGTTGCTACAAATGGCCCTTCCCTCAGCCAGTCTCTAGGTAACAGCAGATACTTAGAAATTATAAATGCAAGAATTCAGTGCAATTTCTACTGGCATTTAAGTCCTTTGATAAAATTGAACTTCCAAAAATCTTAGCTTATTGGCACCTAAATAAAACAGCATTTGATTAAAAGACACAGCAGCTTTCCCCCGAAGAAATGAGCAGTTCTACTGACAGCTTGAGAGGGTATCTTCAAAACCCCATGAGCCTGAAATTTAGGTCTTCTCATCTTTGCCCTATAGGCCAGAGTTCTTCGGGAAACCAAAGCAATCCCAAATCTCATCTTTGCCATTGAACAGTATGAAAAATTCCTCATCCACCTTTCCAAGAGGTCCAAGGTAAACATACTCTTATTTTGCACTGTTTCCATTTGGCTTGCAGTGGGGAAAACTACAGTCCTTTTTCCGTTTCTGATCTCATGAATCCTAACATCCTGTAGTAAACGGATGGGAAAAGACCCATGGAAAAAGACTGAAGTGTTTGTCAGGCACAGCAAAATGGTTTGGGCTGTGTCCCAGGCAGGACCTACCAGTAGGAACACCTGCCTGTGCTTGCATCCTGTCACAGGTGAACCTGATGCAGCACATGAAGCTCAGCACCTCCCGGGACTTCAAGATCAGAGGAAGCATCCTGGACATGGTTCTCCGAGAGGATGAGGAAGGTGAAGAGGTTGGTGTCTGCTTCTAGCGGGCTGCTGGGAGCAGCTGCAGATCAGCAGAAGGGCGAAAGTCACAGAGAATGGGCTGAAAGGTGGTCAGGGAAGGATGAAACTAGGAAGTCTCAAGACAGATTTGTAAACTTTGAATCACACCAGGGTGCCCAGACTTGTATATATTTGGGTACACATTTCCAGAAGGGGGAATTGGGGGTGACAAAACAAGGTCTCACTGTGGGTGAACTGCTGAGAAACGACTGACTGGCCCCAGCATTCTGGCTCAGAAACCAGTTTACTTCCTCCTCTGCCATTCAGAGCAGGACCACTCTGACCAGTTCAGGCTAGGCCACCCTCCTCCTCCTTATCCCCTCTGGTCTGTGCCCTCCCTCTAGCTTCACCAGTTACAGTGGCAGGTCAGTGTTTCCATGCTCCTTTGTCCTCTTGTCCCATGCGTTGCCCCAGGTACAACAGAAATCCAAGGGAAAGGCTTACACTGCCTTCCCCGACTCTGATGCCTCCCCGCTTTCTCCTGTGTGTGGGAAAGGGGAGAAAGCACGACTGCACAGGCTCTGATGAGAAGATAAAGGATTTGTGTTTATTTCCATGCCTCTGAGCAGCTTTATCACATTAGAGCATCACTTCTCTCCCCTTCTAGGACACTGCATCAGAGCACGAGGAACAGAACAAACAGCCAGCCAAGAAGAAAAGGGAAAAATAATGAAATCCTGAGTTAATGTGAACGTTGGGGCTTCACGCAAGAGCACCCCCTTGTCCTACAGCTTTCACCGATGTTGGCATCTTGGTTCTGAACCCACTGAACTCAACTGCACCTTCAGTTACAGGCAGTCGTTCTTGACAGGTCCTGCTACTGAAAAAAGCACAGCCGAAAGCCTGAGTTTGGGAGCCTGTACCCCCAGAAGAAGCTCCACGGGAGCTACAGAGCCTCCATGCACAGCTACAGGGCAGGCGGCTTCACTTCTCCAAGGAGCCTTTGGTGAGTTCAATTATCTGGTAAATATCCAGCACTTCACCTGGAAGACAGTGCACACTGGTTAGGATGTGTTCGTAAGAACTGAACCCCAAAGCCCTGAAAAGGAGGGAAGGAGCTTCATGTTCAAGTCAGAAAGGAAGATGGAAGGGGCGGAATAATTGTCATGTTATGTTCGGGGTCTGTGTTCTTTTTGTATCTTTGTCTTCGATACCCTTTACATTGACAGTAAGTTTGCTGATTTACTTGTTTGGCATTCAAAGCACTTTTTTTTCCCATTAAAGAATGCACTTTGACTTTGTACAGTCAATCTTTAAACTTTTCTAGCGTGGCTGAAGAGGGAAAGGAACGGGTGGAAGAAACAAGAGTTTCAAGTGTTCATTTCCTCTGAACACCTCCTAGAAACGTTTGCCTTTGTGATTCGAACAGCATATTCACTTTGGACCTCGGGCACCTTATGAGCAAACAGCCTAGTCCACAGCATGAGTTTCGAGTGGCTTTCTTACCCTCAGGAGCCCTGAGCTTCCCGTTGCCCGGGACCGCTTCCCAGCTCCCCTTAGCGCCCACACGTAATGAGGAACGAGTGCGCATGCTCACCCTGGGGAATCCCGTATCTCCTTTCCATCCCAGTTGGGTTGGAAGGGGTTTTACAGTCCATGGTCACTTCCTTCCTGAGGCACTGGTCAATGTCCACTGCGCTGAAAAAGGCCACCGACTGGGGCAAGTCATTGAGACCCAGCTGGGAGGCGAACATACACCTGAAAGAGACCCCGTCTGCTCTCAGTCACGCCCTGCTGCCAGCGAAGGCCCATTAACCTCCCTGGGAGAAATGCCCGGGGCCCTTAGAGGGAAGCACCTAACCAAGAAAGCTGAAGGGCCAGCACTGCCCCCTCCATCCGATACCTCCCACTGAGATACTGAAATGCAATTGCAGATGGAAAAGCTGCTTTTCCAGTTTGGAACACATTATTGATGTGAGATTTTTCTTTCAGTTATTTGAATATTCAAGGATTTTGTATTAGCTTTGTTAAGTATTAACTCCCCCAGGGAAATACCGCATTATGCGGAGGGCAATGGAGACACTGGGTATTGCCAACATTCATTATTTACCCACCAGTCGGGATAGATCCTGGCTCCCAAACTGGTTCTTAGTGGCAGATCAACAGGGAGCTGTAATGTCATTTAACTCAACCGTATAAATTAGACTTTACTGTGACACAACCCAACCCAACCCAACAAACATACAAATGCTTTCTGTTGGCAGTCAGAGTAAACTGCTGGCACTTAAAACACTGACGGATTGAAAGTAACGTCAGTTTTCCAGAAGTCGAGGAGAGCCTCCTGGGATGTGATTTCGTGGGGGCGTCTGAGCGCTGCCGTTTGCAGCAGCCGCCGCACGGACCTCACCACCGCCGTGAGCCAGTCTCGGCGGAGGACTCGCGCCTGGGAAACCCTGACAAGTCTACTCTTCCTCGGGCTTCTACAGACTTCTTCCAACTGGGGACAAACGCTGAAACGTTCGTGTCGGGGAGACGAAGCCCAGGGGTCACGCCCGGCCTGGCCCCTGCCCGGCAGCGCCCGCCCACCTGGTCAGGAGGTTGGCCACCTGCAGGGCCAGGGCGGCGCGGTAGCGGTCTTCCTCTCGCACCAGGTGGCGCACCTCGTCGTGGATGCTGATGCAGAAGCGCCCGTCGATGGCGAACTCCTCAAACAGCCACCTCATGGCCACGAGCAAGAGGTGCAGGTAGTCCACGGCGGAGCTCTGCACCACCCAGTTCACGCGGCTGGTCATGAACTGGGGAGGGGAGTGGGCGCAGTGAGGGACTCGGTTCCGCAGGGGCGGGGACTGGCACAGGAGCCCACCCTTCCAGTGACCCCCACCCCATCCCCCAGGGGTGAGTACCTCCCCCTGGACCACCGAGGGCTCCAGGGCTCGGCTGATGCGGCAGCCCAGCACCGGGGTGCGGGGCGCCTCAGACGTGGCAATGCTCTCCAGCTTATTGAACATTTCGGACTCTGTGCCCCCCATCCACGCGCGTTCTGCAACCACGTCCCACTTTTTCCTGCGGGACCTAGGGACCAGGAACAGAGGGCAAGCTTTGTCTTTCGGTGCCTCAGAGCTAAAGGCAAAGCATCCCAGCTCTCCTGGGGCCAGCCCAGCCCCTCGCTCCATCCTTAACACACAGAAGGCTCACTTTCTTGAAGCTTCTCTCTGAATCTTGCGCAGGTCCTGCAGGGAAACCCAGCCGTCCTCAGTCCTCTCCACAGGGAGGTGCAACTGCCTCACCAGCCACTCTCCTTCCTCTGACAGCCGGTACCTAGGGACCATGCCACCACCATCACTCCCCTGAGTGCCTCCTCTGTGCCAAGTCCTGGCCTAGGAGCCTGCATACCCCTGGTTTCCAGCTCCACAACCACCCCGGGGTCCTGCCTAACCCCTACAGGCTCTTCTTCAGTGGGGGACACAGGCACAGAGAGGCTAAGTGACTTGCTAGTCTCACACAGCCAGGAAGAGGGGGGACCCAGACAGGAATCCAGGCTTTGGGCTATACCTTGTCAGCTCAGTAAGGACAGAGATTCCCACATAACGCTCAGTCCAGACTCCTCGGTGGCCTTCAAAGGTCTCCACAGCTAAGGTCCATCGTCACTGCCCACGGCCCCACCACACCCTCACAGTTTCTCAGGACAATACTCGGCTCCCCTCCTGCGCGTGTGCAGTCACCACTATGCCATCTAGTACTTGGCTGGTAGGCCTTCGGGAGGAGTTCACTTAGACGTGGACAATTCTCCCCCAAGGAAGCGCCTCTCGTGCTTGCTTCAGGAACCCTCCCAGGTGCCTGCTCAGGCCCCAGGGACACAACAGGTAGCTCTATCAGGGAATACACACAGACTGGCGTTCTCCTGTACCCACATCCGTTCAGGGTTTCCAGTTGTCCACAGCGCCCTCCTGTCAACTCCTGTCTGTCACTGGCCCACTTTACACCTTCTCGTTCCCTGGCGACATGTGAGTTTGCAACCCCACATTACTGGTTATTCTGCTGTTGACTTACTACCACTTAGTAACGACATAACAAAAATACAACTTTAATCCTATGAGGAAACCTGTTCAACACTAACTATTAAGCAGATTTCACAACCCAAGGACGAACCATCCTGGAGCTAGGTCACAGGGTTGAAGGAAGAGGGGCCAGGTATGGGACGTGTAGAAAAGATGGGAGCAGGAAAAGGTAGAAAAGCAGGCCCAAGGTCCTGGGGGGGAACAGCGATGGGGGACCCTGACCTGCGAAGGCCCTTGGTGACGGCGTACATCTGCTGGGCCTTCTCTGCTGCCTCCTGGCGCGTGAGCCGGTGGTTGAACTGCATGAGCAGGCGCTCCGCGAAGGGCTGCCCGGCCCCATAGATGCGGCCGTAGTTGAAGATCTTGGCGTGCTCCCGGCTGATGCCTACTGTAGCAGCTGTCTTACTGTGCAGGTCAGTGCCCCTGCTCTTCCGGCCCTGCAGGGTCATCCACCCGAAGGCCGTACAGCCTGGGGGGCAGGCAGGAGTGAGACAGGAGGCTCAGAAACCATCCACCCCCAACCTTGGAACCTGGATCCTGGGCCTCCAGCAGGCCCCAGCTGCCCCGATACTGCCTGGGCCTGGCTCTTGCTCACCATGCATGCCAGCAAAGTGGGCATCTCCAAGCACAGCTGCGATCCACAGCTCCTGTGAGTCTACGTCGGCACCCACGAGAACGTAGCCCGGCGGGGCCTGTACCATGGCCTTCAGCTCACTGCCTACTCGGTCAGGCTGCAGGAAGAGAGCGGTCAGGCCCTGCCTAGTTACCACCCACCCTGAGACTCCTGGAGCCAGACTTGACAACCTGACAACGCTGGGGCCTTTCCTGAGGAGATTGCTTTAGGAAGTGAAGACAGCACCACCCCAAACTCCAGTCCCAGGGATGGCCGCTACAGGAACGAGGCTGACAGGTAGAGAACCCCTACTCTGTCTGGCCTGATACCCCATTTAACCACAATAGCTGCATGTCCTGTCAACACCTGGCCAGGAGTGGGTGCCCAGAACATGTTTGCTAAAGATACGAATTGTGAAGCTAGATGTGAACCCAAGTCCTGCCTGACCAACTCTTAGGTTTCTTCATGTTCCTCCCTAAGGCCCTCTGCAAGCTGCTTCTAGAGACACAGGAGGGAAAGGGCAGGGACCAGAGGTGCAGAGGGCACGTACCCGGGCGTTGCTGGCAGTGAGCCATGTGGGCTCCACAGCCCGGCGGGTGATGGTGCCAGCGGTCACCACCTGGGGCAGGATGGCCCCATAGTGGCCTTCCTCATCATAATCTGGGTGCCTGGGGGAGGGGAGAACATGAGCATCCGCAGCTTGCTTGGGTCCTAGAATCCACCCTACTCAGATCTTCTGTCCCCCCACCCACTCAGCAGGCCATACCTGGTCACAGCACGGGGCAGAGCCGACCTGGGCAGCCACACTACCATCTGGGAGCTGTGGGTACAGAAGTTGAGGCTCAGCACAGCTGTGGGAGCAGAATCCAGCCCATTCCCACCAGGGCCCTCACTGCCCAGCCTCGGAGGCTGCCGTGCCCCTTCGCTGCCCAGCCTCCACCCTTTCTTCACTGACCTGACTCAGAGTGGGCCCTGGCGCAGCCACCTGAGGCCCTATGCCATATGAGAACTGGCCAGGTCACCCTGTCAGCTTCTGTCCGTATCCCAGAGTACCTGTGAGGCATCCACCAGCAGCCCCACCGCCACTGCCTGATCCACTCTCAGGGCAAACTGTGAGCCATCAATGCACCCTTCTTGCAGGCTGCTGCTGGCAGTAACCACTACCTCGGAACTGGCCTCCAAGATGAGTCCATTTGCCCTTCCCAGCCTGCAGGGCTAAACAGCTCCCAGCCCCCAACAGAGGACCAGCCCTGATCCTGAGCCACGTCCCATGGCTCCAGCAGGTACACTCAAGCGTCCTTTTAGAGTAGGGAGGGGCCATTAAGGTTCTACAGTACCACTCTTTACACACAGTATAAACATGGAAACTGAGACTGGCAAGGTAAGAGGCTCGCCTGCAGTCACAGCCTCAGGACAAGTAGCCAAGCCTCTGTTCCCCCACTGCAGCACAGGCTGAGGCGGGGCACCAGGGTAGGAGGTGGGGGAAGGGGACCCCAGGACTGCCAAAACCTGCCCAGGGCACAGACAGGCATGCCTATGCCCTCCCATGGAGCCCACCTGATACGTTTATGGGCATTCCTCCAAAAAGAAATCATTTTGTTGATTTCCAAGGCGCGGGTCCCACTAGCACCTCCTGGGCCAGCCTGCAGGGTGCCATCCTCCATCTTAGGCAAGAAATCCTTGGCAAAGGGGCTGCCCACATTGCAGCTGTTACCATCCTGAAGAGGACAAAGGAAGCAGGGGCTGGAGGCAGGTGGTAGACCCCTGGCTGGGGAACTGATGCCCTCTGCACTTGGGCTCTGCCCAACACTGAGCCCAGAACTTAGAGCAGTGTGGAGCAAATCCCTCCCTGACTACAACACACATGCACACTAAGACATGCATGCACTAAGACACACAAACAAACCTGGCTCCCCTCACAATAACCTCCCATATAGCAGATGCAGTGCCAGACACTTGACATGATGGCATCTGTCACTTAATTCAACTACCATGGCCTTTCCTACCCAAATTTCAGAAGGAAAACAAAGGTTCAGAGAGCTGGTACTATCTGTCTTGAGATCGCTCTCTGCCCCACTACCACTGTCATTCCTGCAGAGTCTCTCTGGAGGCCTGGTGTGGCCCTGAGCAGTGAGGACACCACGGAACAGAGCATGAATCAGGACACACACCTTGTGAGGCAGCTTGAAGAACCAGCAACCGGGTATGTCCACATCATTGTAAGGTCCATTGCCATGGTGATAGGCTGGCTGGCTGGTTTTTGGGCCAGCAGCCTCAGTCTGTAGGGACCACACATCTAGATGAGGCCCTGCTCCAGCACCTGCATTCAGCTAGGGCCACGCCACAGGGAGGTGGGAATGGGGCCTGAAGTGCGGAGGAGGTGAGCTGGGAAATGACAGGTGGCCACCGGATTCTGTCATTTCCTCAGGCTTCCTTCCTCCATGGCCTCCCAACCAGTGTGGGGGCCACTAAACCCCCGGGACCTCGAGAACTCTGGGACCAAGAGGAGGGTCAGGCCTCCCAGCACCACTCAGAGGACCCAAGCATGTGCCCCACTCACCAGAGCAGGGGTTTGGCTCGGGACTGCCACGTGCAAGTTCTCCATCGTGGCCTCAGACTCCACCTCTAAGCAGCCCAGTTCTTCCACCTGGATGAGCCCAGGCACCAAGGGAGTGAAGCGGAGGGTGGGTCAGCCCAAGTCCACCAGCCCTTCCCTGCGACACACAGCTGGCCCAGGCCAGCCTGGGGAGAGAACTCGGCGCACCCCGTGCCCCTCCTCCCCTTCCCTGATGGGGGACAGACCCCACCCCAGGCTCAGGCTGGGGCTCACCCTCTCCCCTCACCGTCTGCCACAGGGTGCTGCTCTCGGCGAGCAGGAAGTCCTCAACCAGGCCTGCCTCCTGCGGCTCCGGCTGCTGCTTCCCCTGCTCGAGACAGTGCTTTCTGTATAGGGACTCGATGGCTCTGGGCAGAGAACAGCAGCAGCAGCCTCTGGTTATGGGTGCCCGCATGGGGCCAGGCAGCTCGCTGGGCCTTCCACAATTCCCCTTGTCTAGTGCTCAGAGTCAGCCCCGAGGCAGAAGTGGACAGCTCTCCCTGGTTTTTAGACAGCGAGTGACAAATTAAAAATGACGTATCACCCTGGTGGCAGGCTGGAGCTCGAGGCCTGGTCTGACTCAAATCTAAGCTTTTATGCCACACAACTGCCACCTTGCCACAGAAATGCCACCTCCCCACGACAAGCTCTGGGAGCAGAGGGGTGGGAAGCCAGGACCGGCCAGTCCCACCCCGTCCCAGAGGGGCTCCTGCCGGCTCACCAGGCTCACCACCCTTCGGCTCAAAGGGGCAAAGCCAATCCCAGCTGGTATCCCAAGGCCCCACCTGTGACTCAGCCTGCTCTAGACAGCCAGGACTCAATTCTAGGCCACTCGGGGTGATGTGGCTTCTCCCCAGCACCTGACTGTCAAAAGCTGTGATCTCGAATCACCTGACCTCCCCAGGCCTTTGTTTTGTCAACCCCATAACGGGGCAAACCATCCTGTCTCACAGGACTGAAGCACCGCCCAGGTTATAATTAGTGTTCAGTAAATTGCACTCAGAAAAGACAAAGTCCATCTCCCTGCCCCTTCTAACAGCCCTCCGATCCTGCTGCTGCAGTCCACCCCACTCCCCAAGGCTCAGCCCAGAGGGAAAGGGTGGCCATGGAAAGAACGAACTAGAGCCCAGACTCACACCCAAGCTCTTCCCACAACCCTGAGCTGGGCTGGTTTTCTCCGGGGAGGGGAAGGGGTCCTTAGATGTCAGCCTGAGCCTCACCTATAGGGGCAGGCCACCCCAGCCGATGATGGGGTGGTGCCCACTGGCACCTTAGCCAGGTTGTCTCGCCGCCCAGGCACCAGGTAGCCCCAGCCATGCCGCTCTGAGAAGTGCAGAGGGAAGCCGTCCCAGGTCAGCGCCATGAGCTTGGGTGTGATCCGCATCTGCAGGCTGAGGAGGCTGGGGCCTGGGGTCCATTCAGGGTCATCTAACCGCGGACAGAGCTTCCGGTACCACCTGTGCCCCACCAAGAGAACAGTGTCACAGTTGCAGGATGACCGCAAGGATGGCCATCTCCCCCATGACACGCTCCACCCAGCCTCTAGGGCCCTAAGGCTTTCTTCTGGTGACCCAGCCTACAGTCACCATCCTCTCCCTCTGGGATGTGGCCAATAACCCCACTGCTCAGAGTCCCCTCGAATAATTCAAAAGTCTCAAGGCAAAGTCTACGTCAGCCCCCCTGGCTGAGTCAGAAGCCAGGCCCACAGGCACAGCCAGGGCTGGGTTCCTCCCCAGCTGCAGCTCCTGCAGTGTAACCACGTGCTGACAGGAAGGCGAGGCAAGCAAGGTACCCAGGACCACACAAATGCAATATTGGCACCCTCTGGTCACCCTGGCTGCCCATTTCCCCACCTCTGCTGCTCTATGAGGCTCTAATGAAGGGCCACCTCCTTAGGGAAGCCCTCCCTGATTTCCCCAGGCAGAATCAGGCACTGCCCCAACACTGATCACTCTCAGTGTCATCCTGGGCATAAACACCAGCTGTGGGCCTTCTAGGGTGAAGGAGCTCCTAGAAGGAAGGCACTGTGCTCCTACCTGTACCCCTTGTGGCTGCCCTGGGCCTGCACCCAGCAGGTGCTCCTGCACTTGTGAATTAGCCCAGTAAGCGGGGTTCACAGTTAACTAGTGACAGCAGGAATGAATGGCAGCACACACTCCCTGTGCCAGGACCCAGAATAGGGGTGTCCTGGGATGGGGTGAAGGCAGACTGAATATGTACGGCGGGGCAGGGCTCACCCAGGGTGTCCAGGAAGGTGCTGGGGCCGCTTGGGCAGGAGCTCTGTGGTCCCCTTCAGCTGTTCCAAGCAGGCGCGGGCCATGGCATCTTGCTGAATCTCCTCCTCCTCACTGGGAGGGCCGGGGTCTGCACAGGGTGGAGAGGACAATCAGAACAGGGCAAGGGTCTCTCAGACCTACTTATCCCCGCCAAGGCTGTAGCAGCACTTCCCCAGGTCCCACCCGCCATGCTTCCCTCCCATGCTCCCCACCTTCCTGATCCTTGGGATCCCCAGGGGCACTGGTCCCCTCGATGGGCAAGTTGCTAGTGGTGGCCGGCTCCTTCCTCTTCACCTTCTTTGCTTTCTTCTGCTTAAACTCCTGCAAGTCCCACTCCAGGTCCCAGAGCCAAGGGTCTTCTTTATACCTGCACAGGCAGACCACCAGGGCAGGGCTGAGGCCAGGCCGACAGCCAGGACTCCGACCTGCCCATCCCCTGCTTGGATCCTGCCCACCAAGGCCTGGTACCTCTCTCTGGACAGCAGCTGGCAGGCATCATTGGCCAGGTCCATCAGCGACTTCTTCATCTCCCGCTGGAGCTCCTCGTAGGTGTTCTGTGCCTCTTCCAGGTAACGCTCCCAGTTCTGGTTGACAGGCAGGTAGGAGACACCCATCTCCAGCATGCCAGCCAGAGTCACCGGGTGGGGACACCTTGGGGGCAAACCCCAAAGCTGCCATAAATGACCACAGGAGGCAAGGCTCCTGGCCGCAACCCTGAGGCCCTTTGGCAAGCCTCAACCCAAACCACCCACACAGCATAGCTCTAAAGTCAGACAGACAGGGTTAAAGCCCAGCATTGCCACTTCCCAGCTATGAAACCCTGGACAAGTCACTTCACCTCTCTGAGCCTCAGTTCCCTCCTCTGTAAAATGGAAATGCACTTTCGTGCTGCTTAACAGTGAGGATGTGTTCTGAGAAATGCATTGTGAGGCAGTTTTGTCCTTGTGGGCACATCATAGAGTGTGCTCACGCAAACCAGAGCGTGGAGCCTACTACACACCTACAACAGACATACAGTACAACCTATTGCTCCTCGGCTACAAACCTGTACAGCATGTTACTGTACTGAATGCTATAGGGAAATGTAACACAGTGGCAAGTGTTGGTGCATCTAGACGTATCTAAACAGAACAGACACAGTTAAAATACGGCATAAAAGACAGTGTGTATTTGTATGGATGATGTGATACTACATCAAGAGTCAACCACAAAACTATTGGAACTGATACATGCATTACTAAAGTGGCAGGATACAAAACATATTCAGAAATCGGTTGCATTTTTATATACCAATGACAAACAGAAATTAAGACAATTCCATTTACATGCACACACACAAAAAAAACTTAGGAATAAAAGAAATAAAAGGCCTGTACTCAGAAAATTATAAAACACTGAAGAAGATACAAATAAATGAAAGCATATACTGTGTTCATGGATAGGAAGAATTAACATTGTTAAAATGTCCATACTACCCAAAGCTATGTACGGATTCAATCCAATCCCTATCAAAATACCAATGGCATTTCTCACAGAACTAGAACAAATAAAATTTATACGGAATCACAAAAGACATCAAAAGACGTCAAATAGCCAAAGCAATCTTAGAAAGAATAACAAAGTTAAAGGTATTGCAGTCCATGATATCAAACTATACTACAAGGTTATAGTAACCAAAACAGCACAGTCCTGGCATAAAAACACAAACAGATCAATGGAACCTGAAATCATAAAACTCCTAGAAGAAAACAGAGGCAGTAAACTCTCACATTGTTCCTAGTAATATTTTTCTGGATATGTCTCCTCAGACAAGGGAATCAAAAGAAAAGATAAACAAATGGGACTCCATCAAACTAATAAGCTTTGCACATCAGAGGAAACCATCAACAAAATGAAACGACAACCTACTGAATGGGAGAAGATACCTGCCAAGGATACATACAATAGAGAGTTAACATCCAAAGTATATAAAGAACTCATAAAAGTTAACACCAAAACATCAAACAATCTGATTTAAAAATGGGCAGAGGACCTGAACAGACATTTCTCGGAAGAGGACATACAGATAGCCAAAAGACATATGAAAAGATGCTGAACGTCACCGATCATCAAAAAATGCAAATTAAAACCATAATGAGGTACCACCTCACACCCATCAGATTGGCTATCGTCAACAAATGACCAGTGCTGGGAAGGGTCTAAGGAAAAGGGAACCCTCATGCACCATTGGTGGGATTGTAAATTGGTGCAGCCACTATGGAGAACAGTATGGAGGTTCCTGAGAAAGTTAATAGAGCTGCCACGTGATCCAGCAATTCTACCTCTGGGTATTTATCCAAAGAAAACAGAAACACTAATTTGAGAAGACATAAGCACCTCTAAGTTCACTGCAGCATTACTAGTAAAAGCCAAGATAGAAACAACCTAAATGTCCCATCGATAGATGAATGAATAAAGAAGATGTGGTGTGTGTGTATGCAATGGAGTATCATTCAGCCATAAATGCAGTCCTGCCATCTGCAACAAGGTGGATAGACCTGGAGGGCAGTATGCTATGTGAGATAAGTCAGTCAGAGGAAGGCAAATACCAAATGTTATCACTACGCGTGGAATCTAGAAAACAAATGAACAAACAAAACAGAAACAAACTGATACAGAGAACCAAGGGGTGGTTGCCAGATGGGAGGGGGGTTGCAGGGATGGGTGAAAAGGATAACGGGATTAAGAGGTACAAATTGCCAGTTACAAAAATAGTCACAGGGACGTAAGTACAGCTCAGGGAACAGAGTCAATAATATTGTAATAACTTTGTATGGTGTCACGTGGGTACTAGACTTACTGGGGGGATCACTTGGTAAGTTATATAAATGTGTTGTGCACCTGAAACTAATATAATATTGTTTGTCAACTGTAATTGAAAAAATTTAAAAATATTTAAAAAAAGAAATGGAGGGAAGTGAGTTTGCGCACACACATACGTGTGTGCAGGGGTGGGCTCCCCTCCTCCGCCATCTCCTGGCCCCAGCCAAGGGCAGGCACACAGTGGATGGACAGCATGCTTAAACCACCCAGAGCTGGCAGGATAGCCTTTCCTTTCAGCATCACAAATAAACTCTGCTTATAACCCACTACAATTTTATGAGCCCACCATCATGTATCCAGTCCATAGGTATAGAGCACCCATCTTTGGGGGCACAGAAACAAAGATGGGTGCCAGGCACCGTGCTAATAACCCCATGCACACAAAAGCCTATACAGGAACCTCACAATGGGGTAGGCAAGTACATCTGGCTGTTTCACAGATGAGAACACTGAGGCTCGGAGAAACCAAGTCACTTGCCCAAGGTCAAATGGGTTGAAGATTCAAACGGGGTCTGGCTGATGCTTGACCCTGACTCACAGGCAAACATGTCCAGGCTGGATGCAAAGCCCTGAGCTCCAGTTCTGGGTACAGAGTGGGTGCTTGATAAGTGGGGATCATGCAAAGGAAGCTCCAGCACAGTCCTCAGCCCTCCCCTCCAGGGCCTCTGCAGAAACCCAGAGTCCAGAACCCCGGGGGCCACCACTGGAGAGTGGCTCCATTCTTTCAGTTCACAAAGGTGAAGGCCCTCAGCCTAAGACCCAGCACCACTTGATGATAGTGGGCTCAAGTCCTGGGAACCCACTGACCCCCCTGGGGCTCCCTCTCACCTCTCCAAGAAGAGTGGTAACTGCTGCTGGAAAACCTCATAGGTGGCCCACACGTCCTGGGCACAGTACTGCATCAAGTCCTGATACAGGCAACAAGAAGGTGCTGGGTGGGCAGCCATCCCACTACCACCGCCAGTCTCGGGGTCAGGTCTGGCAGAGACATTCCCCAGGTTCAACTAGGGGTATGCCACCGCCTGTCTCCCAGAGCCCCTCGCCAGCTCCGTACCTGGAAGTTCTCACGGATGTCCTTAATGCTGCCCTTGACAAACAGTTCTCGAGCCTCCTTCTCTAAGGGAGGCCCCCCCACATAAAGGCTGTGCACGTCTGCTAGGTTATTGACACTGCTGATGTCCAGCCAGTCCCAGGATGAGATCTGAGAGACCAGAACAAGACACGGCAGATCAGCTTGGCCTCAGGTCAGACAGGCAGGCTGATAAAGGGGTCCCAAGCCCCCTGCTCCGGTCCCCCAGTGTGCCCTTACCGCTGGGCCGTTGGTTTTGCTCTGGGACTTCTGGCCTCGTTGTGTGGGTTGCCGGGTCTTGTGCTTGCCCTGCTTGGCTGCCATCCACAGACTGCGTTGGAAGCTGCTTAGCCCTGAGATGGCCATGTGCATGCTCATGGTGTCCAGGAAACGCATGCGGGAGCCCTGAGGAGAGAGGCACACTGAAGGGCCAGCCTCCCCCCATCACAGAACCTTCCCAGACAGAGTACTTTCATGCTTACTCATGCTTGTCCCTGGACCTGCCAGGGGCTGCCCTCTCAAATTCTAGCAGACCCGGCTCAATCCCAACACACAAGTCCTTCCCAGCATCCAGCAACAGCTCTGAGGGGCACCCTGGGAACGGAGTAGCCAGAACAGGCCTTCTGAGCTCTCACGCTCGCCCCCAGCCCCGCCATTCAACAGCTCCATGGTCCTGGGCAAGTCAACAGGGCTGTCTGAGCCTCAGGACCCTCAACTATGGACTAAGGCCGCTATCACCTGTCCTGTCTTTCTCCTAGAACTGTCCTGAGACCACAGTGACAAAGCACTTTTCATAAAAAAAAGGAATTGCCACAAGTATACGCCAGGCACGATGCCAAATGTTCAACGTGCGCACTGCTCATACCCTCCGAACAATCCTGGAGGTAGCTCCTGCTATCTTGCTCTTTTTACGAACAAGGAAACTGAGGCTCAGGAATGTTCAAGAGCTCACACTGCTCATCAGTGGCTGAGGCAGGATGTGAGCCCAGGCTGCATGGCCTCCTAAGCTCTAAGTGCCACACAGAGAAGGGGCATTTGTCCTGTGACACCTCAGGTTCTGGAGTCAGAACAGCTGGGCGCAGGGACCAAGGCTGGGCTGGTCAACAAGAAGCCCTGTGGCAATGCCACCCGTAACTACCCACTTGTGCCAGAACCTGCAGTTGGCCCCAGGAACCTTACCTGGATCAGGTACTGCTCCCTGATATGGGCTCGGTCAAAGGAAACATTGTGCCCCACCACTAACTGCTCCCGCCAGTCTCGCTGGGTGGGGCTGCCGGCACTGGCAGGGACCTCCAGGGGAATGAGGTCAGCCGGCGACAGCTGGCTGGTCCAGGAGTAACGCTCTTCCACCAGCCGCCGGCTGCACCAGGAATACCTGAGGGAGGCGAGGCGGAGGCACGGTCAGCACAGAAGCATGAAACTTCCCGAGTCCCACTGCACACCTGCCACCAGGTGCCAGGTCCTGCTGCGGACACGAGCGAAAAACAATGTGTGCTCCTAACCCTCAGAGAGCTGAGGTCAGGTGGGCAGTGTGAGGGTATGTGGTGGGGAATGGGGCGATTACCAAAACTTCTGTACCTTTCCACTTCCACAGACAGAAGTGGAGCCAAGTGCCCCCAAACTGGGTGTCCCACATGCAGCCTGGGCCACCAAGGTGTTTGCTAGTTCCAGGTATTCAGGGAATCTGTGCTCGGCTCTGAGGTGTTTATTATAAACATTATCAACCCTTCGTATCTATAAATATAAACTAGCTAGTGCTGAAAGTGCTGGCAAAGAAGAGAAACAGCTATAACAATCCAAAGTGGGATTATATTTTTAAATTGAAAATGGCAAAAAAAAAAAAAGACAAATGCTGCACTCGTACACAGGATGAATCATCTGATGGCTGCAAAGGTCCTACGGACCGAGAGCAAACCACACACCTAGCAGGTGCCGTGCCTCTGGGAGCCCCAGCCACCCCCACCTGAAACTAACTCAGGGAAGACTGAAGTCTGCTCAGGATTCCCAAGGCCAAGCGTGGGGAATGGTAGCTGAGGAAAAGCCTGTTGTGAACCACAGATTACACCAAAGGGTCAAGGCCATTCCGCATCAGGGAGTGACGAGGCCACGTGTGTGGCCACCACCGCTGCTAAACCCTCAGGCAGGGGAGGAAGGGTTGTCTGCCAGCCATTTCTACACAAAGAGAACTACAGGTTTTTGGTGAAGGGGCAGCAAAAAGAGGTTCCTGGTTTGAAACCTGATAAAATCTAACTCCCACTCCAAATGGTGGCACTGTACTCAGGGACTGCAGCAGAAACCCCCTCTCCTTTTAGCATGCCACGGCCTTAAAAACACAGAAGCAAAGGCTGACCAGTGCCAAGTATTTGAGGCTACGGTGATGACAGCAACTTCAGTTGCAATAAAAAGCCAGAGTGATGTCAAGATCCAGGTCTGCAGCTGTGCAGGAGAGCCACCGGACTGTAAATTTATTTGTGATAATAATAAAAAGAGAGAGCCAAGACACACCTTTGGTAAATTAAGATGAATCAGAACCAATGCCATTAATACTACACTGTCCCTGTGAATCTCAGATCAGTGTTGACGGCCTAAGGAATGTGCCTGTAGTCTGAGGACCAGCCTCCCCCTGCCCTCCGGAAAATGTGGGCTGCTCAAGTACCTGTTACCCAGCCGTGTGGCAGGGACATGCCCAGGTTCAAAGTGGACTGCTACGGGGTGCCATCAGGCAACCCCCCAACCCCCACAACAGTCAGTCTCCCCAGAAGAAGGTCCTGGTGCGAAGCCCAGGCCTCTGCTGCCAGGCAGACTGCGCAATGGTCCCCGGAACCTGGGGCAAGAATGGACTGAGGAGGAGAGTAAGTTGCAAAGGACAGGGAGACGGAGGTGAACAGTGAGGAGAGGAAGGAGGAGGGAGAGAGAAGGGACTGGAGGTAAGATGGCCAAAACGGCCAAGAGATCAAAACACGAGCGTTGCGCGTCAATGGTTCCTTTGCGATCTTGCAGCCGCCACAGCCTACTTGACCTTCGCAGTGGCCAGACGGTGTTCCCTCTACTCTGGCCACCGCGTCACACAGTAAGTACTGACATTCTCATCTTAAGTGGAACGAAATCAATGTGGACTCATCTAGTGTTGCTCTTCTCAGCCACAAATGCCTACCTTCTCTATTTAACCATGTTCTCACCATGTTCAATTGCATATTTAACATTTTGCAGCTTTCTTTACAAAGATGTAGCTTCCAATAGGAATAAAGAAACTGCCAACTTTTTTGCTGGCCATGCCTGAAAGCATTAAGGCTGGAAATAGTATTCTAATCCTGGAACGAAGAATAAAAAAGGGGAGAAACAGCACTGCCATCATTGTTGGAAAAAGAAACCTGGGTAGTACTTAGAAAGTTACCTAAAAAGAGGGAAGTTGGATATACCTTTTGGGGACCAAAGTGCCTGCTTGGGAGGCTGAGAGCAGCAGTGTTTCTCTACTGGGGGTGGTCAGAGAAATACTACCTCCAGGGAGGCCATTAGGAAATGTTGCGGGGTTGAGGGTTTGGTCTGGCATTAAAGGGAGCAGCAGGGATGCTAAATGTCTTACATTGCCTAGGACAGTTCCCCAAAAGGGAGATTTCCCCTGCCCCAAATCCCAGGTACTATTCCAATGTCTTAGACTGACTTCTCAGGAAGGTACCAGGGGAGGCACCAAATCACGGTGATCTCAAGTGGTCTGTGAATCAGTCTTAAGTACAACATTCGAGGTCATTTTCCACATCGCCCCTAGCACACGGATCTGCTGGGGTGTTTGTTTACTGCCTGTACCTCCCCTCCCTGAAAGCTGGGGTCAAGCCTATCTTAGTTCACCATGGAATCACCAATTGCTAAAAACGCACCCACCTAGCACATAGTGGGAGTTCAGTCAATGTTCACTGAACCAGACTAGTAAGGTGGGCCCCCCCAACGTGTGTGAACTCCCCTGACCCCAGCCCCTACTTACCAGGCCGAGGGGGATATGGCCACCGCCAGCGTGGGGCACATTCCCTCTGCCAAGCACACCTCCACGTCGAACACCAGGGCCTGCTCCTCGGGGATGCCCACGGGTACGGCCTCCCCCGCGGGGCCGTACTGGGTCCAGCCCTCCGCCCAGGCCCAGCTCGGGGGCATGGGGGGCAGCTGGGCCTGCAATAGCAAGTTGGCCGCCTCCAGGTAAGGCAGGCTCTGCTTCTGGGCCAGGAGGCGGAAGTGCTGGTCCAGGCTGCTCCCATAGAGGGGCGGGAGGCGCAGCTCCACGTCGGGCAGGGGAGCGGCCGGCTGTCCCCAGAGCCCGTGCTTCTGCAGGTGCTCGATGCTGCGGCGCACGGCGGCCTCGCTGGGCATCTCCCCACCGGACCCGAAGATTTGCTCGTGAAGCCCTCTCGAGAGCATCTGAATGTGCAGTGGGTTGTGCCGGAGCTGCCCGCCCTCTGACGATGGCACTGGCGGCTGCGGCGGCTGCAGCTGCCCGTCGCTGGGGACGGGGACGGTGACGAAGTCGGAGCTGGAGACGGAGCTGGAGACCCAGCGGCCCGGAACTGGAACTGGCCCTAGCCCGACGGTGGCGCTGGCCACTTTCTTCCAGAGCAGGCGGCTCATGGTTGGTGCAGGGAGCCCCCCGCTGGGATTCAGGACACCTGGCTTTGGGCTCCAGCTTGGCTGCTTTCACTGGCTGAAAAACGTAGGGCGAGACACGTGCTGTCTCTGCTTTCCTGTCAGTGAAATGGGCCTGAACATGCCTGCCTTCCACCTACAAATCCTGAAGGAGATAGATGTTTTGGTGTTATTACAAACGTATCAGTTGTTACAGTAGAAGCCACCAGTCCTTAAGCGCTTGCTGCGACCCGGGCAACGTGCCATAGGCTTTTAGGTACATTTTCTCAGTTAAGCTTCAAACGACCTAGGAAATACCAATACCCCCGCTAAGTAAATTGAGGTTCATGTGGGTTCATCAGTGAATTTGGGGAAGGACCGCGCGAGTTTGAATCCCGCTCTGGCTCTTAGGAGCTGCGTGACCTTGGGCAAGCTCTTTAGGCCCCAATTTCCTACTCTGTAAAATGGGGTTGAGTCCACATGTCATACAGGACTGCTGTTTGGATGACAAGGGCGAATATATCGCTGGGCCCGGCCCTCGGCAAGCGCTCCGCAAATGGTGGCTGCCATGATCGTGACCGCCACGGCCCCAGGGCCTAGCGCCGAGAGGTGCCAACACCCGGGTTCGAACCTCCCATGTGGGCCCGCCAACCTCCGGGGCCCACACCCACGCCCGGGCCGCGGCCCAGAGGGCCCAGGTATTCCGTGCCGCCAGCCGCCCGCTACTGCCCGGCGGCGGCGGCGGCGGCGGCGGCGCCGCCGCGGTGCGCCCTGGGACGAGCCTCCGCCCTGCTGGGGACCTCGCTCCCAGACTGGAGAGGGAGGGGTCGCGCCACCGCTCAACGACCCGGCCTCCCCGGCGCCGAACCCGCCGGAAACCTCGGTCCGCCTAGTGGCTGCGGATCTGCAGCTTCTGATCCTAGACCACCGACACGGCGCCTCCCTCCGCGCGGCCTACGCAGCCCCGGGGTGGCTTGTGGCCTCCACTCGATCAGTCCGCCTCGCTGGCAGCAGCAACTTCCCGTGTGCCCGCGCTCAGTCCCGCGGCTTACCCTAGAGGCAGGAGGGGAGACTCC
>PVJL010004732.1:100258-123457 GCA_004026885.1 Lyroderma lyra | reverse complement strand
CATAGTACACACGGGGACCTCACGCACCAGGGGGCTCCCACACAGCACGCACAGGGACCTCACGCACCAGGGGGCTCCCACACAGCACGCACGGGGTCCTCACATGCTAGGAGACTCCCACGCAGTACATAGTACACACGGGGACCTCACGCACCAGGGGGCTCCCACACAGCACGCACGGGGTCCTCACATGCTAGGAGACTCCCATGCAGTACATAGTACACACGGGGACCTCACGCACCAGGGGGCTCCCACACAGCACGCACGGGGTCCTCACATGCTAGGAGGCTCCCATGCAGTACATAGTACACACGGGGACCTCACGCACCACCCGGGGTGCAGTCTGGCATCTCCCCTGCCCACTCAGGCGGGAAGCCCAGAGGTGTTGGGGCAGTGACCGAGTGCTCTGACAGTCACACAGCCCAGGGGCAGGCTGCACACAAGCACCAGTGGCCGAGGGTGACAGGGCCCTGTCACTGGCTGCTGGGGTATGGGGGACGAACACGCCCCAGTCAGTGCTGCCGGCTCCGTGGCTTGGATCGTACCAACGCCCGCAGGAGGCAGGTGAGCTGTGTCCTCTGTGACGCAGTTTCACTCCAAAGCTGACACTAAACACACGCCGTCCCCGCACAGCCACCCGCAGGCCATCGAACATGAGGGACAAGACGGGCGGAGCCCGGGCCGCCACGCCCAGCCTTGCCCTCCTGCACCCTCCCTGCCAGGGCCAGGGTCCCACCCAGTGCACAGACAGTGGGACCAGGGACAGAGACCCCTCCCCGCCTGGGGCCAGGGCCACCTTCCTGCAGCTGCCTTGGGGCGGAGCCTGTGTGGTTGGGGGCGAATCAGAGGGAGGGTGGGCTGTCCCACAAGACAGGCGGCTTCCGTGCCTCTGCGCCTGCGAAAGGGCTGGGCCTCTGCTCTGGCTGCCGGGACCCATGGGTGCTCCTGGACAAGCCGCCCGCCTGCGCCCTCCCACCACCCGGCCCAGGGCCTGTGTGCAGAGGCCCCAGGAAGGACCAAGGAGGACACAGAGCCCCTCGAATTTGACCCCAGGTTCAGCCTGGGACCCTACAGGAGAGTTTCTCGGGTGAGGGGAAGCCCCAGGCTGGGTCCTCAAAAAGCCTGCGCACTCGTGGGCTGGGGGGACACAGTGCACTCCCAAGGCCCCCCACCCGCACCAGCTCGCTTTCCCCGGGGACCACTCGTGCGAGTCAGAACCAGGGTCATCTTTCACATTGGGGCCAGAACAGTCACAAAAGGCCTCCTGGGCCAGGTGGCCCAGCCATGGCTTTGCCTCTGCTCCCTGGACATCAGCGTGACCCGCAGAACAATGCGTTCTGGGGACAGTCACAGGGGCCAGCTGCTCCCGCTGCCCGCACAGCCGGGCCAACACCACCCCCGAGCCCCCCAGGCCTGCAGCATGACGGCAGGGAGGTCAGCCGCCCGCATGGGCTGATGGGACCACGGTGACGACAGTGGTGACGACAGTGGTGACGACAGCAGTCCCTGTGGACAGACGTCACCCTCACCCCTCTCGTGTGGCAGTGCCAGGAAAATCCGGAGAGGCTGTTCCCACGACGTCATGGCTTTTGAGGGCGTGAGCCACACCGCGGCCTGTGTGTCCCTTCTGGCAATTTCCAGAAACCCTCACAGACCAGCATGCTGAGGGCACAGACCAGGACCCCACACGGCCACGGCCACGCAGGGGCTAACCAGGAGAGCAGGGCGGGGCAGGCTGCCTCCGCGTCGCCATGACGTCAGTGCCAGCTGGGTGAGCAGGGCGAGCGAAACCCGATCCGTGCGGGCTCTGCCCAGCTGTCAGTGCGGAACCCAGGCCATCAGGTGTCACTGCTGCACACACAGCGAGGGCCGCGGGGCCACCAGCCCCTGAAGCAGCGAGGGAGGGGATCCTCACACCCTGACATACACAGCTGCTCCCACGTGCATACACATCTGTGCACACGCACACATGCATACACATACACACACGTACATATATGCACACACGCACGCACATGTGCACGCACGCACACATGCTTACACATACGCACATGCACACGTGCTTACACATACGTACACGCATGCATACACACACACAAGCTTACACATACGCACATGCACACGTGCTTACACATACGCACACACATGCATACACACACGCACACATGCTTACACATACGCACATGCACACGTGCTTACACATACGCACATGCACACGTGCTTACACATACGCACACACATGCATACACACACGCACACATGCTTACACATACGCACATGCACACGTGCTTACACATACGCACATGCACACGTGCTTACACATACGCACACGCATGCATACACACACGCACACATGCTTACACATACGCACATGCACACGTGCTTACACATACGCACACACATGCATACACACACGCACACATGCTTACACATACGCACATGCACACGTGCTTACACATACGCACATGCACACGTGCTTACACATACGCACACGCATGTATACACACACGCACACATGCTTACACACCCCTAAACTGGCCCTCAGGGCCTTGCCTGCCTCGTCACCACGTTGGCTGTGCTGTAAGCAGGTTCACACTTAACAACAAAACACAAAGGCAAGTCATTCACCCCTGGACTTGGGGAGCAACCCTGAAAGTGCACCCTGCTTGCACCCCGGCCCAGGTGCTGCCCACAGCGCTCTGCACAGAGCTGGGGAGCAGGCTGCTGGACCTCACTGACCACGTTTTTATCTAAACTGGCTTCAGTGCTTTTTCCAAAAACCCAGCGAGGGAAGCCCAGTGTGTCACAGTGTGCGTCACCTGTGGGGGCGAGTTAGCGCCCACTGCCCGGATGTAGTGTCTGGGGAGCGAGCCTGAGGACAGCGCTCCCTCTCAACAGCGCACGATGGGCACGCCTGTGCGCACTCAAATGCCCCTGTTTAAACACAAAGGCAGAGCTGCCCTCGGCGTCAGATGTGTCACTGTCCCAGGTGCAAGATGTGCCTGCCACCTGGGTGAGTCTTCCAACTGCACCAGAAGCTGAGCTGCCACAGGGACGGCGGGGCGAGGACGGCGCCTGGGAGACCACGAGGGCCAGCCCTGCACTCGGCCTGCCTGCTCAGGACAGCGGTGGGACACCCCACACCGCAGGCAGACGGCCAACCGCCACGTGGTGCCCGTGAGGCCACATGTGAAGACGTGTGCCGGAGTGGACAGTGCAGGCTGTGGGGGCCGCCCCGCAGCGGGAGCCTCCAGGAGACGCCCCGGCCCTGCCCTGGTGCCAAGACGATGGCATCGGGGACACAGTGAGGAGAGCAGCGGGGACCCTCCTTTGTGAAACAGCTCCAGTCACAGTCTCACCGTACGGCGAGCAAGGCCGCGTGTCTAGCGTCCCCCCCCCCCCAACACACACATACACACACGTGTAAGCTCAAAAGGTTCAATTATTTCAAAATCAATGCTCTCGAAAGAAGGGCGTTCCAGTAATGCAAATTCTCGTCATTACACTTGGCTGGCTTTTCTCCGTGATTTCGGACACATTTTCCAATTATGTGCGTGATTGCAGAGGCGGAGCACGTTGCACGGAAGGACCCCCAGCCCCTCTGATTGAAGCACTTAGCCTTCCTGCAAACTGCCCAAATCAGGACCCATTATGGAGGCTGAATGCCTCCGCGGTCCCCAGTGATTAGCACAGGAAAAGGCCGGCTGGGCACGCGAGAAAGGAGCAGGCCCCTCACCGCCCCCGCGGCGCCCCCTGCCCGCACGCCTCGGAGCCCCCGGTGCCCAAGAAATGACCGCACACACTCGATAGTCACGTGAGCGCCCAGGGGTTTCTGTATAGATGTGGGTGGGACGTCCAAGAGCAGGAGCAGGGCCACCCCACATCTGTCCTGCAGCATCTCGGGGCTCCTGCCCGAATCCCCAAGTACCAGAGGAAAGAGAGTTTCCACCTCCATCCTCTGTGTGGAGAAGCAGCCTCTGTCCACAGCTCCCTCTTCAGGTAGCACACAGAGGTCTACACTCTCCCCATGGAGGTCTATACCCGCCCACACGGACGTCTATACCCACCCACGGGACAATCTATACCCGCCCACGGGACAATCTATACCCGTCCACGGGACAATCTATACCCGCCCACGGGACAATCTATACCCACCCACGGGACAATCTATACCCGCCCACACGGACCATCTATACCCGCCCACATGAAGGTCTATGCCCGCCCACATGGACATCTATATCCACCCACGGGACAATCTATACCCACCCACGGGACAATCTATACCCACCCACGGGACAAGCTATACCCACCCACAGGACAATCTATATCTGCCCACATGGACCATGTATACCCGCCCACATGGAGGTCTATGCCCGCCCACAGGACAATCTATGCCCGCCCACATGGACATCTATACCTGCCCACTGGGAGGTCTATACCCACCCACACGGACGTCTATACCCGCCCACACGGAGGTCTACACTGCCCACTGGGAGGTCTATACTTGCTCACACACAGGTTTCGGCCGGGGGCCCCCTTGGACACCAGTCACAAACAGGGCAGCAGCCCTATGTTGGCACCTTGAGGTCGGCACCAACACCGTCAGATGACGGGGCCAGCAAGGTCCCCACGCCTGAGAGTGGGTCCCACGGACTACGGTGACCGCTCTGCACCTGCACGTCTGCTCTGAGCATCTGTCTCTCTGAGGAAGGGAAGGACTCCCCACACGGGAGGTGTCCCACCCCGTCCAAGGACAAGCCCCCACGTGCTCGGAGGGAGCCCCACAGTGCAGCCCTTTAACACCGACAACGAGTATGTGTCCCAACCACTCCAGAAATCAACCCTCTGCTGTCACAAGTGTCTGCGGCTATCACGGCCGGCCCCGTGCCAGGACACGCAGGACGGCATGCAGAGCCTCTGGCCCGAACCCCACCGGCACTCCAAACTGGAAGTGCTGAGACCATCAATTTCTAAGGACGTACCTGGTGCTTTCTCCACAAAAATGACCTTGGAGTCTTGCAGAAAGTTATGGCCGGACAGGACCATCCTCTTCCCGCCGTGGACGGCACAGCTGGCCGCGCTCTGCTTTTCCACGAGGGGCAGCTCCTGGGCGGACCGCTGGGCTGTGTGGGGTCAGGAAAGCCAGCGTGAGGAAGACACCATCGGCCCTCCCGTGGGGGGCACAGAGGGGACAGCAGGCAGCTTGGCCAGCACTGCAGACAAGGGGCGGGGCTTGCAGGAGGAGAGGCCCCTGAGGGTCAGCCTGTGTGTAGGTCGTCCCAAAGGGACCATTGCTGAGGCCGCCCACACCTCTGCATGGGTGGGGGCTCACTCAGAGGGGAGGTGCAGGGGAGGGGTGGCTGGGAAGATAGCCCCCGGACAGGGGGCCCTCTGACCAGGCCGTGGGTGCGGCCAGGCGCCTGCTTCCTCGAGGAGAACCCTGGGGTCCCGGAGAGGGCTGCTCCACACAGAGCTTCACCAGTGACTCAGTTTGCTGACAAACATCAGCAAGGACATCGCAAGCAAGAGTGGAGCCCACGCCGTGGCCACCAAGCCCCTGTGGGAGCACTGGGTCAGGCCCAGCCCCGAATCATACCCAGAAGGTCCACGAGCACGGCCATGGGAAAGGGGGGACACACGGCTGTCACTTAGGCTCGTCCCACCCCATGGGCTTTGATGACAAGCGTCCCCTGCCCAAGTTTCCTCAATCGGAGGGGACAAACGCAGGTGTGGTCGACGAGGAGCTCAGTGTTTTGGGACACGCTTTCCCGTTCATTTCCCCCCGAGGTGCCAGGCCTGGGGACTCGGGGCAGCCCGGCTGACCAGGAGTTCTTTGCTGTCACCAGCCGGGAGGGGCACTGTCCTGGGGAAGCAGCGGCTGCGCTCCGTGACTGCGCCGCAAAATGGATGTGTCTGATGGGGAGTCACAGCTCGCACGCGACAGAAACAAAAAGGCGAGTAAGTGCCGGGCACGCACCGGGTCGCGTTACCGCGAGGCGACTTACAGCACTCGATGGGGTTGGAGGCGACCTGCAGCGACAGCGTGCGGCCGCTGGGCTGCGGGATGTGGACCCGGAAGACCAGCCTCACGCGGGTGTTCTTCCTGCCGATATCGGTCTCCCCCTTGCGCAGCTCGATGTCCGAGTTCCGCAGCTTCAGGATCCCGGCGCAGTCGATGCTGCTCGAAACAAGTCGGCTGGTCAGGACACGCTGGAAGAGCCGGCCCCGAGGCCCCGCCCCAGGCCTCGAGGCCCCGCCCAAGTCCCTAGGCCCCCGCCCCGACGCCCGGCCCTGCCCCGACACCCAGGCCCCGCCCCAGGCCCCGCCTTGACACCCAGGCTCCGCCCTGGCCGCGACAGCAGCCCACAGCCCTCCGCACAGGAAAGTGGGGTGGGGGTCGGGGCGTCCCTCGTCCGCGCTCAGAGCCCCGCAGGTCCGCGGCGGCCCCTGCGCGGGCACGGGGACCGAGCAGGAAGCCCAGGGCCAGGGCGCGCCGCTCCCCCGAGGGCAGCGTCGCCTCGGAAAAGTCCGTTTATTTAAGGTTCTCGCAGCAGCCCCATCGCTCAGCCGCAGACCCCAGACTTCCTACCGCTTCCTGTGATTTTAACTTCACTTACTGCACTGAACACTAGACTCCGCCCAGCAAAAGACCCCACGCGTCCCGAGAGCAGTGCACAGCGGCCTCCGAGACACCCCCCGCGTGGTCCTGGGGCGTCCCTGGGTGCGCCCCACCCTGCTCCCACAGCCCTGGCCGTGAGGGAACCCTGCGTCCCCCAACCTCCTGCCTGCCCCGGTGCTTGGGGAAAGAACTCAGAGGCACGGAAACTCCCCCAAGTCCACGGACCCCAACCGGGGAGAAGGCTCTGCCTTTGTGTCCAACTCAGAGGGTTTAACGGTCCCAAGACGCATCAGGGTCCCACTCCCAGGCTCCCTGACCCCACGGACACCCTACACTCCACTGCCACCTCCCTCACCCCCGCTGGGCTGGCCCCTCCTGCACGGTCAGCTCCTCAGAGACCCGCCCTGACCCGTGGTGGCCACAGCGCAGACATGCCACCCGGCGTTGTCCTGCCTCCTGGCCCCTGGGGGCCCCAGCAGCATGTAGAGCTCGTGGGGCCACGTGCTCTCTGCACCTCCACGGCTTGGGGGTGGCGTGCACGGCACACTGCCACTCTGTGAGGGGATTCAGTGAAGCCGGGGACTCAGGCCCCGCTCGGACTTGGGAAGGTGACGCCTCAGCTTATTAATGGGTTCACCCGTCACGGAGGCAGAGCTGACGGCACGCACATCAGAGGCTGGGGGACGCCGCCCCCCAGGTGCACAGTGCCCGTGAGCCGGCCCGCATTTTTAACCGTCCCGTGGGTGTGCACACTGCGCGCAGAAGTGAGTGCGGTCCGTTTGGGAGCTGCATGCGGGCATGGGGAGGCGCCGGCAAAGCCATAAGCACCCGTGCGCACAGGGCCGGGAACCCTGGGAGGGAAAACGTGGTGTCAAAGCCCGCGGGCGTGCGGGCCACGGAGCTCTGGGACGGCAGGGTGACTGTGCGAGCCCCCGGGCACCCCCAGGCGGCGTGGCCGGCACGGCTTACATGGCTCGCATGTTGTTTTCTGGCAGGAGGGGGATCTCCAGGACTTTGGTGTTGGACAGGATGGCCTCGTGGCTGGTGGTGGAGACGGTCTTGCCCGTGATGCGGTGGACCTGGTAGAAGGCGTGCGGCCTCAGCAGGCGGTCGTCTGCCGTCCCGATGAACAGCTGCAGCGTCAGCGGCTCGTTCTCCAAGTAGCCGTGGAGCTGGCGGAAGAACAGAATGCCCTGAGCGCCCTGGGCACGGACCACCCGGAATCAATTAAATTTTCCTAAGCGGAGGCGAACTCGAAGGAACACTGGTGACAGGTGCGGGGGCCAGCCCGCCTCCCGGCCCTTCTGCTGCTCTACAATCAGACGAGCCCACAAAGGCCTCATTATCCCCACGTCCCGGGGCGCTTGCGGAGGTGTCGGCTTTGAACTCGGGCTGCCTACACTCGAACGCACACGCGCATGCACACGTGTACCCGCTTGCACACGTGTACATGCCCTGTAGGAGCACACACGCACGCTCGTACGTGCACACACATGCCCGCCCCACCCACCGCCGTCACCAGTGTCCAGGACGGTGATGGTGACGACGCTCATGGCTGTGCCTTTCTCTGCAGGACAAGCAGGTGGGAAGAGGAGACGTGGTCCCTCCCGGCACACCGGTGTCACCCAGCCTGTGGCTGCCTGTCCCTCAGCCCCACCCTCCCTCCCACGTGTGTCACAGTGCGTGTGACACACTGCATCCGCCTGGGACAATGACTGCTGTGAGGACCGCGTGCAGCCCGGTGGCCCCCTCAGAAAGCTAGGGCAGTGCTGAGACAGGGCTGTTCGCCGAAACCCCCTGGTAGCGCAGACGTGCGCCCAGCAGGATGGGATCCACGTCGCGTATCCAGTCCCCTCTAACCCACAACCAGACGGGGACGGTCAGCCCTCCTGCCAGCTCGGGGCCACCCCCTCAGAGGCCGGGGGCAGCTCAGACCCACTGGGGGACGCGTCAGGCCTGGGGTTTGTGGCCGTCTGTGGCCAGCGTCACGTAACAAGGAAATGCGCTCGGGGCTGCCGAGCCCACGCTGCTGAGGAGACGCTGTGCGTCAGGCGCAAAGCCCGCGGAACTCCGGGAGCTGTGCCACTCAGACACCGAGGCGGCAGGACCTCCCCGGGCATGAGGCCACGTCCCCGCCTTCCGGGACACCACTGCCGGGGCGGCCCAGACGCGACACCCGTGCTCACACAGCCGGAGTCAGGAGCTGGGCAGTGGGCCCGCCCCGCCGGGACCCTCCTGTGCATTGCGTCGGGCCTCCCCAGGGACGGTCACTCTCAGCGGCGGTCTGTTTACGCCTTTGCCATGACCTCTGGATCGCTACGGGGACCCGTCTGCAAGAAGCAAGTGCCGCCAGGGACAGGAGCCTTTGTCCCTCAGAGGCATGCGGGTCCCAGTCCTCGGCACAGTGGGGCACCCCTCGGGGCTCGGGGAGGGTCCCCCAGGGCTGTCCTGGCAAAGGGCGCAGCGGCACCGGCACGCGGGGACCCCGTAAACGCCAGCTGCCCTGCCTGCTCCCGCTGCTGATTTTACAGCTGTGACAGCAGGTCACTGACGCACGTCCTTCTGAAGTTGAGTGACAGTCGCCCGAGGACGCTGTCCACGCTTTCGCATATGTAGTGGAGCCTGGACCACCCGTGCAGGCCAAGTGGGCAGCAGGCAGCCAGGAGTCCCAGGGCTGGCCAGCTGCTGCCCTGTCACCGCCGGGCCCCAACCCCACCAGGTCCTCAGAGAACAGAGTGCAGGGGGCACATGCACAAGCTCCAGGGAGACCCCGCCAGCAGTGTGGACGTCTGGGTGCGGTGTGGACGTCCAGGGGGCAGTGTGGACGTCCGGGTACAGTGTGGACGTCAGGGGGTCATGTGGACATCTGGGGGCAATGTGGACGTCTGGGGGCCATGTGGACGTCTCAGTACAGTGTGGATGTCTGGGTGCAGTGTGGAGCTCCAGGTTCGTCCACTAGCAGTCATGAGACCGGACATCGGTCCCTGCTGCAGCGAGAGAGACCCTCCCAGCATTGCTGCAGGGGACGGAAGGCGCTGGCGTGGGACACAGCGCATGCCGGTGGGGCAGGGGGCCTGGGTGTAGGCAGGGTTTAGGAGCACGGAGCTGGGGCTGACGGTGTGACCCCTGGAGGCATCCAGGAATGTGGCAGCTAAACCGTTAACTGGACATCCTGGGGAGACATGGGGCTCCAGCCGTGATTCTTCAGCGGGAAATGGCGGAGGAGGAAGCTTCCGGCACCGGGCCCAGGTCTCCACAGCTGCTCAACAGGCGGCCTTCAAGCACAGTTCCAATTAGCACGTACGGATTTTAACTTGCGTCGTCACATGCCAATTTGAGAAAAATGAACCTCAGAAACGGGAAGCAGATGCTGAGACCCTGCTGTCAGCTGCCGCTGACCTGCACGTGGCCAGAGGGTGCCGGTCTTCCCCGGGGGGCCCTCTCACACTGTCCCGGGTGTAGACATGGCCTGGGGCCGGGCTGGACACAGACGGGACTCTCATCATAAGGACTTGTGTGAACTCCCTGGGCCCGGCCGGGCGGACAGACTCCCAGATAAAAGGCCCCCCAGGCTGAGCGCTCACCAAACTGGCGGTGGCCTGCGTGCTGTCTCAGCTGCCACCAGCCACCGGCGTGGGAGACACGAGCTGCGTCTGCACCAGTCAGAGGCGGAGCAGCGGAGGCACCAGCGGACCAGTCTCCTCCCGGGACTGTGGGTGCGGGGCGTGAGCTGCGGAGGGGGGGGTTCCTGGGGGGTTCCTGGGGCCACGTGAGGGGCAGTGCATGCGTGCCCCCTTGGAGGTAGGAGGCCTGGACAGGCTGAGCAGTGGGCCGGTCCACCGAGTCGGCGCCTGAGGTCACGGATACAGGAGCATGCCAGCTGAGGCCGGTCCTGCAGACGGGCTTTTGTTCAGGGGCTGCGTCTGCCCGGCCCTGCCTGCCCACCCCGGGCTTCTCCTTTCCTTGGTGGGCACGAGATTCAATGAACTCACTAAGAGACCTCACTCCAGGCTGGACCCTAACCTGCATCTTCCTCACAGGAAATGTAAAACGAAAACCAGAGACGGATCAAGTCTGCCGTCCTGTGCCCCCCTGCGTGAGGTCTAACGCGAGCACACGGAGGCGGCTCCAGCCCAAACCTCCCCCGTGCGGCCGAGGCGCGCCCCACGCGTGTCGGGAGGCAGCCCCGCCCGCGGTCAGACGACTCGAAAAACGACAATTTGAAATTCCCCCGGGACTCCCGCTGTGGCGCTTATCGGATGGTAAGTAGAAAGCAGAGGATTGTGGGTATAACTTTTTCCTTTTAAAAACATGCCATTTCAGTGAAAATGGGAATATTTAAGGTTTAACCTGGGAGGTAAACATCTATTATTTAAAACATGAAGTTCATTTTCAGAGAAGTAATTTAAATACCTCACATGTTCCACTGCATGGTTTTCTGCCTCGGGCACACTAAGTGTCTGTCAAAATAATATTTATAAAATTACCTGTCATAGCGATGACCTCGCTTTGCCAAACAAAATGCATTATTCCATCCCGAGGTACAAGAGCCCCGACTTTTCTACACATTAGAATGTTTGTTTTTAGCTCCTGTGCTGACCTCAGCACTTACACGGCAGGTGACAGGTGAGCCGAGTGAATGGGGCCCAATGTATTCAGTGCTGGAATTCAAGGACACTCACCCACACACCCACACGCTTACACATGTGCACACACAAATGCACTCACGCTCTCACCCACATGCTTACACACGCACGCACACACGTGCAGTCACACACATGCACTCACACCTGCACTCACCCACACACTTACACATGCACATGCAAACATGTGCTCGCTCACACACGTGCTCATATGTGTACACATGCACTTACACCATGCACACAAGTGCTCACTCACATGTGCACACACACAGACCACGTGCTCACACTCACGTGTGCTCACATGCTAACACATGCACCCACCCACCCACATACAGTCACACATGTGTTCAAACACCCCCCAACACTCACATGTGTCCTTACACATACACGCACAAACACGTGCTCGCTCATGCCTACACATGCACTTATACACATGCAAATACACGTGTTCACATGCACTCATACACATATGTTCACACCCAAACATGTGTGCTCACACTCACGTGTGCTCACATGCTTACACACGCACTCACACATGTTCGCTCACGCACATGCTTCTGTGTGCCTATACATGCACTTACATGCACACAAATATGCTCACATGTGCTCCCAAACACACGTGCTCACAGTCCTGTGTGCCCAAATGCTTACACATGCACACACACGGTCACACATGCTCACATGCTCACACACATGCACAGTCACACGCTGAAACATGCCAACACATGTGTTCACACAGTCACAACCGGGGGAGGCAGTGTTGTATAAACTGAGGGACGCTAGTTGCTTCCCGCCCTGCCCTGTGCAGCTGGTGGGCATCCTGTGCGCACCCCATGGGGGCACCCGGCGAACACGCGACTCTAGGGCTGAGGCTGCTGCCCTGAGGGAGGAGCTCAGACAGGAGGCTGGAGGTGCCACTGCCTCCCCCACCGGCTCCCCATTTGGAGGGAGGTGGCCTGAGGAACCCTAAGGGCAGTCGCCTGTGTCATCACAGACGTCCCCGGCACCAGGGTCAGAGGTCCCTGTGCTCCAAACCCCCTCAGATGGCCCCAAGTCCTAGCAGGGTGAAACTGGGCTAATTTGACTGTAAATGAACTCCTGCAGGTTGGGGGGCTAGTGGGCACCCCCTGAGTGCCCAGGGGACAGTCAGAGGTGGGACTCCGGCCGCCTGGCCCATGGAGTGACCCGCAGGGCAGTGAGGCTCCGGCCCGGGCTCCTCACAAAGGCTCTCCGCACTGGCACATGGGCGATGCCAGGACGCCCACGCGGTGGGACCTCAGCCGCCGGCCACCTCTCCCCCTGGCACCAAGTGCTGCTGAGGGAGGCCACCCGCACGGTCCGTCAAGGGGCGACTGTGTCCCGCCTCAGCGTGGACCATCTGTGCTGACGCAGGGCAAAGTGCTCCCCCCAGACAGGAGCCCAGTGTCCCTGCGCCCCGAGGAGAGGCGTGCCTGCCTGCCGGGCGTGGGCCTGGGCAGGGCCGCTCCGGGGCCACGCCCCCCACCCAGCGCGTCTCCCTGAAACATGGCACCGCCTTTAAGGACACACAGCCACGGGGGAAACCGGGACGTGGACGACGGCCACCACGCCCGGCCCCCGCGCCACGCCGCCTCTCCTGCTCGTCCTGCCCACTGTCCTGCCCACTGTCCTGCCCACTGTCCTGCCCACTGTCCTGCCCACTGTCCTGCCCACTGTCCTCCCACTGTCCTGCCCACTGTCCTGCTCCCCACCCTTGGGCCTCCCGGGCTCGCTCCCCGTCAAAGCGGACGGCCCATTTCAGGGGTGCTCTGCTGTGGGCCCTGCTTGTGTCATGAAAACGGTGGGACAAGCCCCCCGCCGGCACCCCCCGGGCAGCGCCCCCGGGCTCACAGGCGCGGCAGGCCGGGGAAGGAGACGGCGCTGCTGGGCGCCGGGCCGGGCAGAGGGCAGAGGGCAGAGGGCAGAGGGCAGAGGGCAGACGCCCGCCGCCAAGGCCACCACAGAAAACTCATCGGAGCCCCGTGCAGGCCGGCGGGGTGGGGCGGCGGGACCCGGTTTGGCGTCAGCCCTGCACGACGTCCCACTGGGCCGGGTTTGGGTCCCGGCGCGGAGCCCCCAGCCCAGCGGCTGCCCGTGGTTCTCGGAGCGCAGCCCCCGTGCGCCGACGCTTTGCCATCGGCCGGTGACTGCTCCGGTGACATCTGTTTCTCTGGCTGCTGGGAGAGCCCCGGCAGCACCCTGGCGTGAGGGCAGGAGACGCCTCCTTACGACACAGGAATTGCGAGAGGAACGAAGCGCTGAGTGGCCCGACACAGTCCTGCCTCCAGCGTGGCCCAGGGAAGCCACCGGCTGGACGCTGCTGCTGTGACAGCTTCACTGGGAATGTCCATTTTGACCATCTACAAAAAGAAGAGCTGGTTCCTGTGTGTCCGTTCCGTGGCCGCGGCTCCCAGTGTCCGTGTCACAGCAAAATACTTGTCACGGCCGGTGGAGGCAGAGTCGGGCCTAAACGTCCAGCACTAGACAGAGGCCCCTGGACACCGCCAGGGCACGAGCCCCCCAGCCGGCCTGCCTGGGCACAAGGCCGAGGCTGCACGTCCCTGACCCCACGGCTTGGGGTCACCTGGCCGTCAGCTCTGGACTCCGTCCATTCGCTGGCTGGACAGCGTTCACACTGGTCAGTCCTAACTGACCGGAACGCCGATTACAGACCCAAAACGCTGTTCAGGAACCGACACGGCCGTCGCCGAGTTTCGTGTTTCAGTGACGTATTAATTATTCACGCTGCCCGGCCTCCTGTGTGACGGGCGAGATGCTATCGAGAAAGTTATTTCGGTGACCCGGTAAGCTTACGCCTCTGCCCCCGTGGGGTCGGACACAGCGCCGTCGCCTGGCAGCTCCTCACGGCCCCGCGGGGCGCACACAGGACTCCGCCCACGAGCTGTCTGGACGCCCCCCGTCCCACGTGCGCAGGTGGGCACCGCCGTGGGGGCTGGGACGCGGAGAGGAGGGATGACCTGGCCTCGGACACAGGCCACGAGGACCACGGGAGACGGACACCAGGAAAACAAGACTGAGAGGGCAGTGGGGACGCGTGCCACCCCGGGCCTCATGTCTGCAGAAGCTGGTGGCACGCGGCCCGGGGACTCCTCAGGGGCGTAATTCTCCAGTTAATCAACGAACATGCCGGAAGGAACCGGCTTCACACGCTTCCCCGGAAGGGCGTCCTCCGTGCGGGCGCCGGCACTGGCACCGTCTTCACGCAGAGCCCGGGGGCCGGGGCAGCCGACCTTGTCTGCACGCGTGGCCCTCGCGCACACAGAGCCCCGGGCTCTGGGCTCCAGGCCCCTGGACGTCCCCCCGGGAAGAGCGGAGCAGGAGCCGCTCGTCTCCATGCACGCGCCCGGGCCCCACCCCATGGGGGGCACCTCCACACCCCGCGGCCCCTGGAGCCCGCCGGCCGCACGGGCTGCTGACACAGGACGCGCGGAAATACCTGGGCGGCGCAGGGCTCTGTGCAGGGGACCAGGGCGACCCCTGTCCTCGTTTGCTTCCCAAACACGTGCACACGCTCCTTTCCCCAATCTGTGCTCCTCCGACCCAAAGGGAAACCCCCCCAACCCCCTGTGACGCCCACCCCACGCGCCCCGGCACCGACGGCCTCTGCACCGCGAGTCCCCGCCACCAGGACTCCCATCGCGGCCACTGCAACACGAGGCCTCTGCCCCACGCGTGGGCCACACCGTGAGCGCCCCCACGTGCCCCGGGGCTGCGAGGCTCCGTGGGGGCGGCCGCACCTGCTGGGACCCCACGGCTCCCCACCCCCCGCCTGGGACGGTCCCCAGCCCCTCCCAGGGGTCCCTCCGTGCTCTCGTTCCCCTCCGCCCCCCGGGCTCCGGCTCCGCAAGCACGTGCTCGTGCCGTGGACACCGCAAGAAGGGGAGCTAAGTGCCCGTAGTCACGGGGCTCGGCCTCTGTCAGCTGCGGAGACAGCGGCTAAAGGGCCAGCAGCACCCACGCAGCGTCCAGCAGCTGGCCAGGCGGGCATTAACGGCCACTGAGCCGCGGCCACAGCGCTGACGTCCGGGGGCAGCGCCCTCCCCACGGCGGTGATGGCCGCGGCAGCCGCTGGTCCCGGCGCCCAGCTTCCCTCACGAGCTTTTCATTTATCTCATCGGATTAAACTAAGACGTCGCTCCCTGGGCAGCAGGGGCGGGTGCCCGGCTCCTGGTGGACACTGCCCGGCTCGGAGCTCCAGTGCGAGGCTGAACTCACCCAACCTGACCGCCCAACGGGCACGTCGGGGCCTGGGGCGCGGGAGCTGCCAGCTGCCACGTGACCTAAGGAAACCCGGACGCCACCAAACGGCCCAGCTGGGGAGGGCGGTGCGTGGGGGACGGCAACCACACCGGTCCCTGTCCTGGTGACCCCCGATGAACGCCCTAACTCTGAAGCCGAGTAAACCGTGTCCCCCAAAGCGATGTGGGGTGCAGGCAGCACCCTGGCCACCCGGTGTGACCTGCGTGCGCCGGCCGTCTGTGTCCCCGAGTGGGGGTGCCACACGGGAGGCCTGCCTGGCGGGCGTGGACGGGTGCAGCGTCCTGCCAGGCTGTCGGCACCGTGTCTCTGCGACCTCCTCCGCCGGAGGCTCTGGGGGGACGAGGGACGTGGGAGACGAGCCGTCCTGGGTTCCGGCAGAGCTTTCTGCACGTTTGTCCCAGGGAAGGTCCTCAACACAAAAGCGCTTTCTCCAAGGCCACGCTCCCTTTCTTTGGAACTCCGCATTCCAGCAAACCCTGAAGGTTACACACACCCGGGCCCAGTCCCCCACGGGGCGGAGAGGACACGCCAGCCCCCAGCGCCCACCGGCTGCCACCAGGAGCTGAGTCGGGTCCCCGCAGGGGCCCGGGGTGACTTCCTGGCCGAGGGGTCGCTCCCTGACGTCTCATTTCCCTCTTCTCTGTCATTCTGGACCGAAACACGACTGCTCAGGAAGCCACGGGGATGGGCGGCGGTCCACCGGGGCCTCAGCCCAGCGCTGGGCGTCCCCGGGCCACACCGGAAGCAGCAGCCCTGTCCTGGGCCACGTGCACAGAGCACCAACACGAACCACAGCGGGTGAGCTGACCGGGGGCCCGTGCCTCCCTTCCCTCGTGTCGTAAGGAAGGTCACGGCTGTGCGCTGGGCCACATTCAGAGCCGTCCTGGGCCGCGTGGGGCCTGCGGGCCTCGGGGGGGGACACCTTGCCTTGGACCAAGAACAGCCAGGCAGTCGCTCAGTGACCTGCCCCCAAAGAAGCGCAAGTGCAGGGTTCAGCCTCCTGCCACCATGGCCAGGCCACCGGCTGCCCGGGGGGACCAGGCTCTGGGTCCCTGCCCCATGTCCCTGCCCCAGGTCCCTGCCCCATGTCCCTGCCCCGGGTCCCTGCCCCATGTCCCTGCCCCGGGTCCCTGCCCCGGGTCCCTCCCCCAGGTCCCCAGGGCGGCACTGCAGAGAGGCCCCGTCCCCCACGCAGCCTGAGGTTGGTGCCGGTGAGCCGAGGCCTCCGGAGCCATGTGGGTCCTGCTCCGGCCCCGAGTGTGCTGGGGGGACCGACACCGGACCCCGTCCACAGAACGTGCAGCTCGCCGGGGGGCACGCGACAAGGGCCTCAAACAGGGAGCCGGGAGCCCCTGCCACCACGATGCGGCCGCGGGCCGTGTGCGCTGTACCTGCACGCTGGGGTGTCCTCCCGCCGACGCCTTGACGGCCCCGCGGCTGCCCTCTGTCTCGTAGTGGGCTCTGTGGTGGGACTTGGGCTGCACCTCGATCCTCAGCTCGTAGGGTCCCGAGTGTGACGGCAGCTGCCAGTCCAGGGCGGGCAGGGCCGGGCTGCGGGGACAGCGGAGCGTTAGACCTCGTGCCCACGGGCCGCGCCCGCACCCCCACCGGTAGACGGGCGCTCTGTCACCGCGGCGGGGACCCCGGGGGGACAGGGCACGCTCCAGCAACAGACCCGCAGTGCTCCCTTCGCCACCGGCCCTGGTGAGCGGTTCATCTGCCCTGAGGAGGCAGGTCCCAGAACGGCTCACAGACGTTTTTGGAATCAAGAGGGACCTCCGGATCTAAGACCCTGCCCGACCCCCTCTGGCACTCGGGGACCCTGCCTGACGCTCTCTGGGACCCGGGGACCCCGCCTGATGCCCTCTGGGACCCGGGGACCCCGCCTGACGCCCTCTGGTCCCGGGGACCCCTGCAGCGGTGCGCTGGCCAGGTCGGTGGCTACGTAATGCCCAGGCTGACCACACGCCCGTTATAGACGGGACAGACAGCGGGGGTCCTGTCCTGTTTCATTTCGTTTTGTTTTGGTGGTTCCCTGGCCGGGAATCGAACCCAGGCTGCAGCGTCGAGAGCACCGAAGCCACTGTACCCCAGGGAACCCCCAGGGAATCCCTGTCCCGTTCAGGTGGTACGTCTGGTCAGCCTGCCGGCACCTGACATGTAGCTTGGTGAGACCAGGACGTCTGGTCCCCCTGTGCATGTCACTCAGGCGATGCCGAAGGCTTCAGCAGCAGCGAGGGGGACCGTGTATGACGTGCGTCCTCGGAGCCCAGGGCCCAGGGCGCAGGCATGACAGCCCCTCTAGGGTCAGGGACACTGAGGCTTCGTGCAGGGGTGGGGCGACACCTTGGCCGTGGGAACCCCGCCTGGTCACCGCGCCCCCCGGAGCGTGGATCAGGGTTCCGGGCACAGACACGCCCGGCAGGTCCCGCACGCAAGGAGCTGAGTCAGCCGGAAGCCACACGGGGGCCAGTCCTGGGGACGGTCCCCCCTCGGCCCTCGGCCACGTCTCCCTGGGGCGTCACTGAGCGTCCTCTGTGCCACCACCAATGCGCGAGCTGGATCTCAGCCGCGGACAAGAGGGTGACAGAGATGACAGCGTCCGGAGCCCACCCTCCGCATGCCTGTCTGCTGTCCCCACTCTGCCCCATTTCGACAGGACACCGGGGTCAGCCTGCGTGTCCCACCCAGCCCCACCTCAGCCACCCCCAAGTTGACCAGTAAACATGGGACAAACACGTGTGACCGGCACAGGCATTTCCTGGATGAGGTCCCCCGCGTCACCTCTGCCAGGGGCAGGACGCAGCCCCTGAGCACAGGGCTTCCCGCCCTCTGCGCAGGGCTCCTGGCGGGGCGGGGACACGGCCAAGCTGGCCACAGAGCCCTCGGGGTCCAGACACATGGTGGCCGTTTCACAGCAGGTGCCCCCTGCCCCCGGAAGGACACGCACTGCGGTCGGTGCCACCGAGGCCCCGAGACACCGCTGCCCGCGGGGCAGCCCCTGCGGTGGCTGCTCTCTCGCTGGGTCGCGCCTGAACCGCGGTCTAAGGTTCAGGACGGAGTTTACGACAATGAGGAAAAGCAGCAGCGAGTCGCGTCCCTCCGACTCGCAGGAAATTAGGCCCCAGACGGAGAGGTCCCCTCCCCGTGGCCGGACGCGGGGCGCCGCGCCGCCTGCAGCACTCTGAGCTCCGGGTCACGGCACGGACCCTGTGAGTCCCGCCGTGCGCACCTCCGAGTCAGCGCTGCACGCGGGTGCCGACACGGAGACGCTGGACACGGCGCTTCCGGCTGGCCGCCTGCGCCACGCGAGGTGCAGGTTTGTCTCTGAGGCAAAACAGAAAGCGTTTAAAGGCCAGTCGGCGTGCCTGGGCCGTGAGACCCCGTGTCACTGCCCCTTCGACGCTGTCGTTGCCCCGCAGAAGGGGACTGAGCGACTGTCACACGTGGTGGCCCCATGCCGCCCTGCAGTCTGCTCAGTGCCTGCCGTGTCCACCTCGTGCCCGCTGTCACCGCTGCCGCCCTCGGCCCCGGGAGCTCCCTCGGCCTAGGGTCACACGCAGCGCGGCTTGGGCGCTGTCTGCCGGTGATGTCAGCAATACCGTCCTCGCCGGGGGCCGCCTCGTGGGACGGCACAGGGGAGCGAGTGGCACTCCCCGCAGACGCGCTGTGCGTGCACGGGGTCCCATGGAGAGGGGGGCCCTGCACGCTGGCTCTGAGTCACCCCACCCGCCGGGTGCTGCGTGATCCCTTCCCCACGAGAAAGCGGCCCTTCCTCCAGGAGACAGAGAGAGAAGGGTGTTCAGACACGTGGTTCACAGCACCCACAACCCGTCCCCCCTCATCTGTGTGCTGTCCCCCCAGACCTCTGTCCAGCCCAGGGACGACATGTACTCCCAGCCAGGGCTGGGTCTGCTGGGCGAGGACCCCCATGGCCGCGGCTCACGCATCACTGGCCACTGGCGTCTCGGGAGCAGTGCCCGGCCGGCCCACCTGCGGTCACTCAGACAAAGATGACAGTCAGGGTCACTGGCCGAGTGAGGGCCATGAACCGGACCCCCCGGAGACGGGAGGCCAGCCCCCAGAGCAACGCGAGGACAGTCCCGGTGGCTCCCCAGATCCCGCTGAGTCTATTTCGTTCCTGACTTTCTCAGGCAGTTCAGGACGCCTGGTGTTTGCAGTGGAGCCCTGTACTCAGGAGGGGACCCCATGCCCGACAGCATGGCCCCACTGGGCGCGGCCCCTCCCCTTGTGTCCCTGACACGGCCCCACGGCCCCACCCACGGGTGCTGGGCCGGCTGCCGCCTCACCCACTGCTCTTGGTGACACTGACTTAAAGGTGCCAGCTCCTGTCACCTCTCCTGGTCCCCGCACACCCCCAGGCTGAGCGCCTGTGCGCCCCATTGCCAGCATCTGTGTCCCTCCACAGGTCAGGAGCTCAAGGCCATTGCAGGGATGAGAGGCCGGGGCCTCAGGGCCCACAGTCCTCCGGGGACCCCCTCACAGGTCCAGGAGCTGAGACGTCGTGGCCGCCTGTGCTGGCATCGTGTGTGTCCCTGTCTGTGACATCATACTTGTGCACGCACGCTGCCTCCCGCAGCAGTGAGTGCATCAGCCCCGTGTCCTGGCCCCCAGGGCGGACACGCTGTCCCCTGGGGCAGGCCCGAGCAGAGGCCGCCTTGGCCGTGTCTGCGTCAGGGCCGCGGGCCGCCCCTGGACACGCCCTCGGCAGTCCGGCAGTCTCAGGGTGGCAGGCGGGCGTGGCCCCCCGCGCCCGGACGATGTGGGTGGGCCCCGGCCGGGGGCTGGTCAGTCGGGCGGCTGCTAACTCTCCCGGCTTTTGCGTTATTCTAGGAAATCGGCCAACATTTCAGATCTCAGTGGCTCGACCTAAGACTCTGAGTGTAAAGCCACAAAAATTCAAATTATTTTGTCCTGTCCAGGAACCCAGAAGCACTTGAGTTCTAATCACAGCCACCGGCGGAGCCACGCGGGGAGGGCGAGACGCCCCGGTCCGCACGCTCCCCGCGCCCCAGCTGCTGGCGCCCCCACAGCCGCGCCCCGGCCGCCCCACCACCCACGTCGGGGACGGCGGCAGGAGCAGGCAGGCAGGATGGCGCAGGCACTCGCTGATGACGTCACTCTGTCCTCAGTCCCGTTGTGAGTGACCGTGACCTTGCTGGTCCGTGGAGGTGCGGAAGGTCACAAAGGGTAACGTGTGCGTCTGGGCTGGAGGCGGCCAGCCTCTCGACGTTATTGTCACTCGCACCGAAGCTGTGCGGCTAGAACGGCAGGCGGAACGGTCGTCACGGTTCCCAAGGCCTCCGGACGCCCGCGTGGACGAAGCGAGCCCCGGCTCGGAGACGCGCCCGGGTCCACGGCGGTTTTGGAAGTTGGGCTGGAATCGCGGAGCATCTCAGGCCAGCCAAGGGAACCAAGTGGCCGTTCTCGCCTTCTCTCTGGGTCCTGAGTCCTGTCACCCCGTCTGTTCCCAAACCGCTTCTCTGCCACACACTTGGCAGAGGGCGCGGCTGGGTCCAGGCAGCGCCCGGAGCTCGGGCGTCCCCCTGCCGCGGTGGCTGGGCGTCAGTCCTGGGGGACGAGAGGCCGCGAGCAGAGCGGGGACCCGGTCCCGACACGCCCGATCCCACAGGCTTCCTGCCCAGGGCGCGGGGAGGACAGAGCACTCCGCCTCGGGTGCCCGAGCCCGCACGCCTGCGCCCCTGCCCGGGGGAGCACACAGTGCCGTGCGTGGACATTTCCATGCCAACCACACCTGGCCAGGGACCGTCAGAGCCCCCCCACCCCCCGAGGAACGTCGTTCAGTTAAAAATAGAAACCCGGGGCTGAGACAGTGGGCCCAGCGGAGCCCCACGCGCTGCGAGGAGGAGAAATCAGCAACCCCAGAGGCGGAGCTGGGGACCCGCTGCAGCTCGCTGTCACCTGCGTCTCTGGGGACATGGTGGCTGTGTTGTTCTCCCGAGCTGCTGCTTGGGGATGCGCTGAGCGGGGCCCCATCTGCACGGAGGCGGTGGCAGCACTCAGGCGGCAGGAGGGACCGTTTGGTTTTGTGAGGAACAAAACACCTTGTGTGCTTGCGCTCATAAACGCCCTCGAGGGCCGGCCCGCACCCCCGGCACCCCCGGCACCCCAATCTGAGCCGAGCAGGAGGAGGGGCCCTTGGAGAGAGAACTGAGCGAGGATGGGGTCTCGGTGGGCCTCATGCCGTGACTGTGCCCTCATAAAAAGGGACACGCACGGACAGCCCCACGCGACCCTGCAGGCGGAGTCGGCCCCAGCCCCGCCCCCGAGCCGCTCACCTGGCGTAGGCCGTCGGGGACCGCGGCCGGGCCCACGGGTACGCGTGCTGCGGCACCGCCAGGTACTGGTCGCAGAAGGCGCCCTTGCGCATGTGCTGGAAGGGCGGGAACTCCTCGGGCGGGAACTCGGCCGCGGCCGGCGCGGGGCCCAGCTCCTCACCCGCCGGCTCCACCTTGAGCGCCACCGAGGGTGAGGGGTCCGGCGCGGTCCGGCGGGCCTTGACGGGGACGCCGTCGCCCAGGTCCAGGCCCCCGTCGGTGCTCAGCGCGTTGATGGCGGCCACGATGGCGGAGCTGGTGTACTGCGTGGTGCTGCCCAGCCACGAGTCGTCGGTGACGCTGACCCGCGGCGAGCCGTGCGGCGAGGGCGTGGGCGAGGGCTGGGGCGAGCAGCAGGGCTGCCGGCCGTTGAGGCCATACTTCCTCTTGTTGCAGGGGGACGAGGGCCGCGACGTGCGGGCGCCCAGCCAGGTCTCCTCCGTGACGCTTGTGCGGGGCGAGGCGGAGGGCGAGGGCCGGGGGGAGCCCAGCAGGCCGCAGGCCCCCAGGCTTCGCGGGAAGCCCTCCTCGGCGTCCGTGGTCTTGGGGGACACGCAGGGGGACTGCCACGGGGACGTCTGCGGGGACGCGTACGGGTATGAGTAGTTGGACTCATAGGAGGAGGCCTCGGAGTTGCAGCTGCGGGATGACAGGCTGCTGGCCGGGCTCAGGCAGGAGGGGTCGCGGTAGGCCTCCAGGTTGGGCAGGCTCAGGGTGGCCGTGGCCGGCGGCCGCCTGGCGCCGGGCAGCACGTCCTCCGCCTCCACGTCGTGGAAGAACTGGCCGCCGCCATGGTGCAGCCCCAGGTACGACGTGATCTCGATGCGCGGGCTCTCCAGGGCGGGGGCCGCGCCGGGCCTGGCGTGGCCGGAGGACAGGAAGTAGCCCGGAGGCCCGCCGTCCACCGCGGCCGCGTACCCCGAGGGGTGGCCCGCAGCCGCCACGGCAGACACACCCGGCGCGGCCTGCAGGTCATGGCACGGGGCTGGCAGCGGCGGGGGCGCGGTGGAGAGGGACAGGCCGGGGCTGGCGCCGGTGGACACATAGCCGTAGTGCTCTGGAAGGGACACAGAGAGAAGACGCGTGAGGGGCGTGTCCCCAAACACACGGCCCCACGGCCTCGCGCCGCCAGGGGCTGCCGCCACCCCTAGGCGGGGCTGGTGCCCCAGAGGCTCCAGGATGACTCAGAGTCCGGCCTGCCGCCACCCCCCCCTGCCCCTCCCCGTGACTCCGCCTCGGCCCCCAGGCGCCCCGCCCAGCCCCCTGTCCCCACCCCTCC